>JAMAJY010000025.1:0-160753 GCA_023628775.1 Lecanicillium sp. S3808
AATTGGCAGGGATGTTGACCAGGTTACGACGCTAAGTGGGTCTTCTTGGGAACAGACTTTTGAACTCGACGTCCGTACATACTCGTACATTACAGACAGAGCTAGTAAGGCAATAAGGGTCCAGCCCCCCGCCGCCCCGGGTCCCGTCCCCTTGTGCTGCGCAGCATTGATGGTGGGGCCGGCCGTTGGGGCCGAGACCGACCCCAATCGGGACTAGCTTGCCGGCGTGTAGGCTGTGGATATTCTAAAGAAAAAATGGGTAGGCAAGGCCAGGCCAGGCCAGGCCATACGACGAGAGGGGACAAAGAAGAGCAGGGGGTGTGGTGCAGTCAGTATGTAATTACGAGGTATGTGTTTATGGGATCAGGTCTAGGCTTTTTTTTGTACTAGGGTTGGGTGTTTCCAGCGCTGGAGCTCGCTGTATTTTCTGGCGTTTTTCTTAATTTTATGTTTTTGCCAACATTGAAGGAGCATTGTGTCGTTGTTTTTTTCTTCTTTTTTTTTTTTTTTGTGCTGGCATAGTTTTACGCGCTCTTGTTCATGTGTGTGTATTTGTAGACGGATTCCTGTCGCAGATGAAGCTGACAGTGTGGGAGAAGCTCTGTTATTTGCTACTGCAGCCTGTACCACGCTGGTCAGCCTCGTATGGAAGAGATGACCGGGCAAGGCTGCTCCCGGTGGCTGCAAGGAAAAAGACGAATGAGGCGTTGGCCTAGGCCCGGCTATCGTGGAAGCGAGGGGTGGGGGATATGTAAGTATTACAGTCATACGTACATACAAGACTGCTCGTAATTTCACGCTTTTTGCACAGACTCTTCCATTTCTCTGTGAGGGGACAGTTAAAAAGAAAAGGAGAGAGAGTTCCGACTTCTTTTGCGGTAATAAATCGACATTGTGCACTGGCCTTTGCGGGCCACAGACATGCATCATCTAAATGGAAAATCCCGTACGAGTAGATCAAACGTGAGCAGTGCCTCAAAAGGACTCGTAAGCTAGTGCATTCTTTTTTCCTCTTTAAGGACAATGTTGGCCAGGAGGGGGCTCGGGCTGTCCTGTGGCTCTGCAGACGAGTGGAGGTCCTTTTTGACTGTGGAGTTGCCCCCGTCTTGCCCGAGCTTTGTGTTGTGCGTGATGAGACGAGAATAGTTTTGGTGGAGGTACGGGCATGCACGTGTAAGGATTCATGTAATGCTATTCGTATTTTTCTCTCTCTTCGTTTGCTGGGAGAGGTTCCCTCCACTCCCAGCTTATCTCCGTACAAAGACAAGACCCGCGTTCTTGGAAGCTTTCGAAAAAAACGAGCAGATAATTATTCGTGTCCGTTCGTTCGGGCAAAGCCACCGAGTGCCCATGCGCCATGCTGCTCGAGTACTTGCCGGGGCTCGTGTAGGTCGGCAAAGAATTGCGCACCGACACCACATACCAGCTCTGTCTTCATTTGTCATATTGGAAGAGCCTTTGGAGCTTGGAATTCTCGACGTATTCAATGGGTGACGTTGACAGAAGCATCTCAGCGGTTTTTGGCGAGCAAAAGAGTAAAATCGCGTTTATACGGGAAATATTTATCCCTTACTTCAAAGGGAGATGGCACAGAAAAAGGGTCAACAAGCGGACATCATGCTACTGACCTGGCTTGAGCGTGAAAACTCGCTGGGACATTGGCCCCATGCTGCGTAGCGTTTTTCGCGCAGCATAGAATTTTTGGTCTTATAGTACATAGAGCTGTGAGATCTGTGAAATATGGTAACAACGGTTCAGAGGTGGTGGAGATTAAGGTAGATAATTACAAATTTAGAAAAGGCAGCAACACTGAACTCAACAAATACCCTACGTGGTTTACTCATAGCGATTGATTCACACTGGTGAAGACGTCGTGTAACCAACGCAGCTGGTCTGGGGTGTGTGAGAATGAGGCGGCGCTTACACAGCGAGAAGGAAGAAGAAACACAGCGAGGGACAATTGACATGTTGTCCTGTCCTCGGTAGTGCATCCACTTTACAACCATTATGGTATTCTTTTGTCATTATGGTATGCTTTTCTTTACAAGGGAAACAATGAGTTCACGTTGATTACCCTCAAGACCCATGGTGAGGACGGGACACACGTGCCTGTGTGCAAGTTCGAGAGCCTCGTCATCAGCACAAAAGGCCCATTCTCTATCTGGCCATATGAATGAGACGATCAAGAAGCCAAGCCTGCCCAGCCGATTACGCTAAAAATGGCGCTAGCTAAAGTTGACTACCGTGGCGTAATAGTCGTTGTATAGTTGGAAGGATGGCGCAGCGGACTGTACGAGTAGAGTGTAATGACTCCTCGCTACTACCCATGGCGCAAATGGGCCTCTATTTTGCTCGTCGACACGAATGAGACGATGGCCTTGAAGAGTCAATTTCGATTTGGCATATGTACGTACGCGTAGCGTTCTGTCCTGTCTCGGAGCACCAACCGACCCACACACAGTTCATGCTGTAATACTGTCCACTCTTTCTTTAGCCTGATTTCCCCTCGTTCTAGTCTGCCAAATGAACGAGGCCAGCCAGGGTCCAAGAGGTAATTACTACTCGTATGGACTCGTACGCCGTGCGTGCTTGTAGTTCCCCGCGCAAGAGCTTGCGTCACCGTCTGGCAGTGACCTACCCATGGCCAGATGCATACACCATGGGCTGACCTCATAGGGCCAGGTTCAGGTCCTCCCCGCCCAGTGATTGACAGGTATTTGTTTCCTCCTGTCAGCTTTTGTTGTCTTCTCTAACCAGTCTGGGCTAGCTTTCCAATAATACGAGACTCACCAATATATTGTGTCCCGAAAACATCGGGCGGCTATGCCGAAACGTTCCAGCCCTTTTGGCGAGCCCACTAATTACGGCGTAGCTACTAACTAGGTCACTTTGCGATCGACATGCCCTGTATGTAGAGTGCGTGTTAGTGGCCGCGCACGGGACAGTCCCGGCCTGCTAACAATCCACGCTAGTACACTCCGGTAGGCAGGTACATAGGTGCTTTGTGCCGCTGACCGTGTGTGTTCGCTGCGCCCGCCCGCTCGCCCACCTGAATAGGTACGTAGACCAGCCCAGCCCAGCCAAGCCCAGCCCATCTTGGTCGAGGCGGGCGGGCATGATGGCCACTCATATGTAAATCTAAGCCTTGCAGCCAAACCACTGCCTCTTGTTTCTCGCGACGTCTTTTTCTGGTGTTTCAGTATTCTTGGCTACACTCCAGGCTTGTTTACAACGTGCTGAATCCTTTTTTTTTTTTTTTTGCCCTAGACTCCCTGTCTTCTTTTACCTGAATATCACATCCTCCGCTTGCCCGCTTCCCCTCAATCCTGTGATGCTGTAAGTGGCTGCCTGATCGACAGAGAGGCCGCCTGGCACCAACCACCGAGTTCGTTGAAGCGTCCAGCATTCACCCTCGTGAAAATCCATTCTGCCTGCTTCACGACGCCGCGTCACATCGATATACTCACCCGTAGGCTCCAGCGAATATCCTCGTTTCGTTGTTTGGCATGCGTGGCTTCTCCAAGGCAGCAGCGCTGCTGCTTGCGCATACAGTCTGCGTCAACTCTAGGCCTGTTTCTGACGTGTTGTCGTCTGTTGGTACGCTGTCACCGATTCCACACATGACCGAGAGTGCTTCTTATCGTCTAGCATACTAATTTCTTCTATTTGCGCTGAGTAGAATCCATTCCGACAGCATACGTCACTCTACGTGCACCATTCGAGGAAGACGGTACTCATTTACTGGTAAGCAACTGCAATTAACATGAAGAAAAAAACCATAATTCAACCGCTGCTAACACATCGCAGGCACTCCGTCTTGACCTACAGGAATCCGACCAGCCTTGCGGCCTCGCAAAGCTCAAAATCAATGGCCAGTCCATCCCTCAAAATGCCACTGGTGGCGGCACAGGCTCCTTTACTATCCTCGACGGGTCCATCATCACAGCCAGCTGGAATATTCTCTGTCATGATGACGAAAAGCAATTCATGGAGATGAACATTCACTCGGTAAACGGTAGAGCACTCGCCCACACTAGCTTTTCCACCAGCTTCTACCAGACTGCCCCGGTGGTAATCAAGAGTATTGACAATGTCGTCAAAGTCAAGTACGTTCACTTGAAAGCCACAGAAACTGAGCGTGTTTTCGACAAGGAGGACGCCAATACCAATGGCGGTGAGTCCGACAAGGCGCCGCCGCACGACTTTGATCTCGATGCCCAAGTCTCGGCCCTTCAGGACCTCCGCGGTGAAGAGCGCGAGCTGAGGAGGCTCATCATGGACAAGGAAAACGCCATCATCGACCACCTCGTCTCTGATGACATTGAACCTGACAGTGATGACGCTGAGCTGCCGATTCCTCTCAGAAAGTGCAACGATCTTGCCTGTGCCTTCAAGTCGCTGGCCTACGAGATGCGCCACGCCCACGGCCAGCTATGCGAAGATGCACGTGGCTGGAGGGCGTTTTTCGGGTGTGCACATGGCAAAGCAGCGTCCAACGATGATTCAGAAACATATGAATCCTTGGATAATATAGGCATTGTTGTGGATGACGAATGGTATATCGACGACTTTGTCATCGACGACTCCGAGGATGATTTAGACTACCACGGCTACATTGCTGAGCACTACCGATCCTCTGTAAGTTGAGCCCAGTATCCACGAGGGTTCTCATTCACACTAACACTTGCTGCAGACTCACATTCCTCTCATCATGCTCTTTGCCGAAACAACCCTCATCTTTGGCGCAGCAGTCTTTTTCATCACTGCCGCCATCCGTCACTGCGTCACCCGTCGTCGTCACCAGGTGCCTTTTCTTCCAGTCTACGAAGAGAATTATAGAGATTATCCCGAAGAGACTGATAGAAAACTGGCCCGTGTTGTGGTGGACACTGACTCACAAGACGAAAAGAAAGATGCCCACGACTACCAACAACGACAACCGGCCACAGAAGACGATACAGCGTCAACCATTTCAGAAGAACTCTGCCAATTTCGTGAGGTTGCTTCTATGGTGAGCGATCTCGTCTCGCCGCGACAGTCGATGGATGATTCGCCTCCTGCGTATGAGAGCCAGGATGAGTGCCATAATACTTCAAGGGCAGACGGTTCGCGATATACAGGTGGGCAAAAGTAGTTGGGTTTAATCTGAGCATAGAACACCTCGGCTACGTCAGCACACACATCTACATTGTTTTTTGTATACATCTTTTTAGAGCGGTATTACTAGTTTTTTAAGCATTGTATTTCATCTATTCATGATATAGCAACATATACATTCCAATCACCATCAATCAACCACCATGATCCATCCATCGAATCACCCGTAAACAAACGCCTCGTAATTCCTGCCTATCCTCCCAACACCATCCTCCAACTCCCACCCTTTTGCTTCGCAAACCCGCCTATACATGTCCTCCAGCATGCCATCCATCACATCCCCAGCCTGATGCAAGTCACTCTCCAACAAAATCCTATCATCCGGGACAGCCCGAATCACATCGTCGACTTTACTCCTCACTGCTTCCGTCGACAGATTCACCGCCGTCGAAAACGAAACGTAGACCCTCGCCGGAACAGACGGGTGCAGCCACTGCCGCAGCATATCTGCGCTGCCGCTATAAGAATGCAGACATATCCGCGGCGGATACGGCTTGCTCCCGTTCGACCCATACTCCTGCTTCGACTGCTTCGATGCTACCGTCTTCTTTTTACCATTCTCACCCTCGTCATCGCTGGAAAAGTCCTCCGCACCCGGCGCAACCATCTTCTTCTCCCTCCGCGACGGCACACGCACCGCATGGCCCGCCCAAGTCCTCGATATCGTCTCATACAGCACCCCGTGCGCCTGCACGCCATGCACGCTAACAGCCCTGTCGTTTTCCCCCGCAAGATGCAGCTGTGCGGTGAGAATGGCCTGCTGGTGCTGCATCCGTACGCGGTGCGGGCTGAGCATGCGCCCCTCACGCCCGCCAGGCGTTAGATCCTCATTCCGCGCGGCGCCGTCGGTGCCTGTCCATTGCTGTGGGAGGCGAAATGCCTTGTCGAGACCTACTTCGCCGACGACGGCGAGAGGGTGCTCGGCTAGGTAACTGCGTGTTGTGGCGAGGGTTTCGGAGAGGGGAGTTGGGGTTGGTAGTGCCTCGATGAAGGCTTGGTCTTCTGGCGCTGGTTGCAGGACCGCTTGGTAGTGTGCTCTTTTGGCAGCTGCGATTGCACCTGCATCGGAGCTGGAGGGGTTATATGTAGGATTGGGTGCCGTGTCGTCGAATAGCTGGTGCGAGAACCACGGGTGCCATCCAAAGGAGGGCACGACTTTGGTCTCGCCAGTCTCGCCACTGGTGTTGCAATCGCGGTCTTCTTTGCGCTGTGGCAGGCCGTGTGAGGCGGCTACCTCTGCGACCAGGTGCTGGTCCTGTGATCGAGTGGCCATGATTGTCAGCGTCGAGGTGCGCATGCGTGGTATTTTGGCTATTGAGGCCATGGTGTCGGTTGGATGGCAGTGCGCATCGTGTGCTCCGAGGTGCCACGGGAAGCTGTCCGAGGGCTGGGGGATGGCGGCATCTTGGTTGTCGTCGTGACACATGGCATCACTTCACACAATGTACAGATCAGATGTTAAAGCAGCCGGTGTGAGAGATGAGAAGTTGTAAGATGTGTGTGAGAAGACGAGCAAACAAGCAAGCTGGACGATTTGTCGGAGCTATGGTGGGGCCGCGATCGGCCGTTTAGACGGGATTACATCATATCAAGCAGTTTGTCTCGTCTCGGGGCATGATATACACTGTTGATTTATTGTGTTAATCTTTTGAAAACAATTTATGTAGAAGTAACATATGGCCTCAGTTTTGACTTTATGCGGTCCCAGTTGCAACGCCGTATGAGCATCCTTAAGGAGTCGCTTCTGGAGTAGGCGTCACGGTGCTGGCAGGCATTTCGCAAACGCTGCTCGCATGTTTGACCACATCATTATAAAATTCGCCTTCTGGGCAGGGATCGAAGCATCTAATAGTAGTTGCATTATTAGGGATTTGAAATTCAGTGAGGGGGACCACGTTTTTCATCTTACGTGACTACTTCTTGTGCAGTGTCGCAGACGCATTTGGTGTCACTGTCATTGCATTTGCCAGACTATTACATTCGTCAGTCAGACAAACTTGAAATTCGAGCAAGTCTTTGCTTTTCCATTTGGCTGTTATGTACCTTTTCAAAGGCGACATCCAAGCAGTCGTTGAGCTCATACGCCTCGTAGGGCGTGCAGCTTTTGGCTAGAGCCCCGACAAAGAGAAGAGTAACAGGGAGCAGGAGCTTCATTGTGTACAAAAGGGGTGATTTTTTTTGCTCAAGATTTTACGGTCCTATTTGGGTCCTGCTGGCGTTATAAGGGTTTTATATAATGCATTCACCGTGTCTTTGAATATATCCTCCTGCCGAGACATAATTCAACAAAAAGTCGTACACGCAGATGACCAACCGTCGATAATCGGATTGCCGAGACACAATGTCCTATTGAGCGTCTCAAACGAGGCGTTGTGTGCGTGATGAGTAGTGTATTGTTGATTTAGATAGCGTGTCCTGGAACCCCAATCCTTGGAAGGCTAACTGCTGGTTTTAGCATAACATATATCTATGCGTGGAGGCATTTCAATGCCTGATTAAACTATCAAGTAAACCTTTTGTAGTGGAAGTTTTCAGGAAAATAGAGCCTTGATAGCAATAACCGCGAGCATGCAGACTCAGCGTCGGGTTGCCGAAACATGTTTCACGCCAGCAATTGCGTCTCATATATGCTGCAACTCGCATAAAGCTCTTGACATTCAATTCCCTTTTGCTATGCTGGCTCTTCCAGGTGTTAGCTACATATACTGCAAGTGGTTTATGCTGTTCACGCCATTGGCCACATCGTATGGCGTTTACCACATGAAGATCGGATGGGCCGGGTGGAAGCCGGGATGCAGGGCACCATCATTGCACAATATATTAGATGGCGTGTTGCTCCGAGATGAACAACTCAGCATCTTGTAATTGCCTACTGCATAATTCAAAACATATTTCCCCTCACTGCTCGATATAGCCAGGTTTCTATAGCTATAGTCGCCAGCTGTTACCTGCAGAGCTAGCCTAGATGGCGGCGCCACCAATGTTGTCCATCTCGTTGGTGTAGCACAAGCTACCAAGCCAGCACGCAAAGCCTCGGCGTATTTCGCAATAACAGTCGTATTCCGTCGAGGCTGTTTTTATAAGCGTTTTTAATTATAAAAGTATTCAAATGTCAAATTTGATCCTGCAGGACGAAAATCCACAATCTCCATTCTTGATCCGCCCGAGCCCGCCTCGCCCGCCCTCACTATTTGCGTCCATTTTCGTCCCGTCCCGACATGTGAAGGTCCGTGCTAAACTCGCCACCACCACTACAACACCACAAAACCACACCACCACACCACCTATTGACGCTAATCAGAGCACCCAATACGAGCCGATTGCTACCCTCCTTTAGCGCCCAGCCACCGTTGCAACTCCTCAAATCCTACCACCCGCTCAGCAACCCTGATTTTATATGGCTCGCCAAGTTCTTTCCGGGCTAGCTTGATCAAGTTTGGTCGGCCAGCCGGTTGTCAAGTGCCTGTTGCAACCCCCCTCGGCTTCTCTTCTCTAAAAGAATCATTGATGAGGCATCCTCTACTGGTACATCGTACCGTTTGCTGCGCCGTTTCTTTTCTTTTCCCGAGGCTAAGCTACCATTCATCACATCCCTTGCTCTGGGAATCGTGCTCCTGCATATATCTTTCCCCTTTCAGGCAGTGACAGGAAACGTCAAGCAAGCCTCTGTCTCAGTGTCGTGTGCAAGACCACCAAGGCCCTGCAAGCATCCTATGGTGATACCAGACGCCATGTCCTCAGCTTCACAAGAACCCTTCCCAAATTGAATGCCCTCAACTTTACAGCCGAAACAAATAACCGCAACTCAACCCAGTCGCTCAGCAATGGCGCTGATAAACCCCGTTTACGCCTTCGTGGTGCCCTTCCTCTTCGTCGTCACCGTCCCCCTCGCCGTCTTTGCCGGCATCACCACCACACTCGCCTTCTCCGTCCTGATCTGCCGAGTCATCCTCGTCTACCTCGACATTGGCCTCTCGCTCGTCAACCGCTCCATCATCGGCCTCAAGGTGCCCTCGCATTTACACCAAGCCGCAGCCCGCTCTGCAAGCCCGTCGCCAACTCATTCAACCGCCAGCCTCTACCATCACCGGAGACGTCGCCGCAGGCCCAGCTCTGCCAGTATCTTGTCTGGCGGCTCCATCACCCCTGTCAATAACAACAATGATACTGGCCTAGGCCTGATCCCCAGCATCGGCGCAGAAAGAGACTTTGAAGGAGTCGGCGGCTGGCGAGTCGGCGACGATGACATCTGGACCACGATAAACTCGCGCTTCGAGCTACCAGATAGACAACATGTCCGAAATCATCACCGCTCACCATCCGGCGGCGGTGGTCCAACCACACCAGGCGACGGAGGCTTCCTAATGATGAAGCGTCGCACGCGCAGTCCAGAGGCTACCGCCGCTGGAGCAAGCACATCAAGAACACCAACCTCGCCAAACTGCTCAAGAACCCGTACACCATCAGCTTCTAGGTTATCATTTGGCAGCTCGGCGTTTGCGGATGGTTATTTCCCCTTGGCCGTGTCGTCCAAGGCTCCCGGCAAGAAGCAGTCGCCTCAGCCGGCTTAATGGAGTAATGAGAACCATGCCTTTTCATTGAGAGTGCTTTTTTTTAACGAAACTCACGCTATACGAAAATGGAAAAGAAGCAAAAATGAAAACAGGAGACAAAAGCGTTTGGCAATTTTATGCCTGGCAGAGGGCAGGATATGTACATTAGTTTTGCAATTCACCACCATTGTCGCTCGTCTGGTTGGCCATCATCCAACCCAGGCACGGTAAGGCGCTATTCACATAATGAATCACGCATATTGACACCATTTCGCATCATTCAGAGAAAAATAAAGTCATATGTAGGGTATAGTCAAAGTAAAGTAACCAAGAATTCCAAAAGCGCGCCAAAAAATGCCATCCTAATCCACAAATCAAAGAGCCAACTCCTCCCCCTCTCCTCTCCCAGAGTCCCCTCAAAGCGTCTGCCAGAAATAATTGGCATAGAAATACCTCGAAAACTTCTTATCCATATTCACAACATGCACATCCCCCTTGCGATCATTTCTCACCACCGCCCTCGTCCACTCGCCATCCTTTTCATCCCGCTCAATATCAATTCCCAGGCTGCGATACACTTTGAGCCTCAGCAGCACCTCGTCGTCCACCAAGTCCCTCCGCCGCGTCGTAGTATCCCCCTCAACGCCTTGCAATTCCAGCTCCTGCAGCCGCGCCGCCAGATCCGCAGCCTGCAACGCCAGCCTCTCCGCCTCTGCCTCGGCGTCGCTCGCTGACTTGGCTGTGCGGAACTTGTGCGAGTCTAGGTTCGAAATCGTCGATGCGTGGTCGGCAGACGAGTGTGAAGAGACGAGCTCGTCGTATTGCGAGCTGGCTGTGTTGAGCTGTCGCGAGAGCTTCTTGAGCGACGACTCGGCGTCGCGCTTGCGTAGTTCGCGTGCTTGTTGGAGCGTGGACAGGGATTCGCCGATGCGCGATACCGCGAGTTTGTCGGGGTTGATGTTGAAATTGTTGACGGTATGGTGAATAAGCTGTTATTTTTCCCGGTGATCTTGTTAGCTTTTTGTCTTTTTTTTTCCCTGGGAATAACAGCTGTATCATGTCCTGTCGACGCGTCTACTAACCGTTGCAGGATCCTCAGAGAGCAACATTGTGACAGTGATGCGCCTCTCAGCGTCTTTATATTCGTTGATAGTAAAACTGCCCTGATTTTAATTTTTCGTATCTCTTGCCGTCTTTTTATTTCGAGACAAGTCGTCGTGCGCGTTTTTCCTTTGTTTTCGCGGGTTTTCGTAATTGGTTTTGACAATGTAAAAACGCCCCTCAGCGCACCATCACCAAACTAAACACAAAGTCGCGTCGCCAGGACGACAAAGCCTCACCCGCTAACGCAGCACCGCCACACCCACGTCCGAGCTCCACCAATGTCAACGTCATCTACGCCACACACCGCCACATGCCAGGTCAAGTTTCCCGCGGCTTGCAACTTCAGTCGGTTAACGTCACTTCTATCTACCCTTGGACATAGAAACGATTCGATAGAGCGGCCACGCGACACGACTATATTGCTTTTTTACCGGGCTCAGATACATAGATATACATTTTATTGGCATACACCTGGACTGCGCTCGCCTTTTCGCCTTCTCCCTTTCCATATACATTCCGCTTTCTAACCGCCATCATGGTTACCGAACTTCCATGTGAGTAGACAATCCTAGCGCACAAATCAGCATATCCAGATCAAACTAACCAGCTTCTCTCACAGATGCACTCGATGCCGAGACGTTAGTCCACCGAACCATCCCAAGTAAACTACCAGAAAAGCTGACAAACCTTGGCCTACAGATCGCTAAACGCAGCAGAACTCAACGTTCTACGAGCACAATATGAAAAAGAAGGCGACATGGTCGGCGTCCAAACCAAATTCAACTACGCCTGGGTAAGCCACGCACTCTCTTTCTTCCTCCTCCAATCAACCCTTTATCCAAGAATCTAACAACAAATCTTCAACCCTTCGCAGGGCCTCGTCAAATCCACAAACCGCGGCGACCAACAACTCGGCGTCCGTCTTCTCTCCGACATCTTCCGCACCTCTCCCGAGCGCCGCCGCGAATGCCTCTTCTACCTCGCCCTAGGCAACTACAAGCTCGGCAACTACGCCGAAGCCCGCCGTTACAACGACTTCCTCCTCGACAAGGAGCCCGCAAACTTGCAGGCTGCCAACCTTCGACAGCTCATTGACGACAAGGTCGCCAAGGAGGGGCTTTTGGGCGTTGCGATTCTTAGTGGTGTTGGCATTGCTGCTGGTATGGTGGGCGCTTTTATTATGAGAAATGCCAAAAAGAGGTAAAAGATAACAAGACTTCTATATTGATCTCGAAAGAGAAGAAAAAATGTAAGGGATAAATGGAGCAAATTCTTGCCGAGGAACGGGATCATGGGTGCCGGCGGTCCATTAAGGCGTTGGACTGGACACTGATACGGGCGAAATCGCTCGCTGCTAGCGACCTGGCTGGGCACATTCATTTCCAAAGCAAGGCATACCTCTACACCGTTGTATTTCTATATGAGCAAAGCAAGCTATTTGTTAATAACAAACCACTACTCACACCACACTGTTCAAAGTTTCGTTTCGTAAGGTTTCACTAATCAACTTGTAGAATAACCTCAACTCCGGTAAGTGCAGAAGCGGCCGGCGGTAAGCAATTCACACCAAAGTCAACGGAAGTGCAGTCGTGGTATAATGACAATTGAAATCAAGCTAGCTAACAAACAAAAGCCAAAAACAAGCCAGCCACGGATTCGTGCCCGGCAAAGGAAAATGCACCATGTCCTGACCACACAGCTAAAATACAACAGTTGCTGCAATACCTTTCTCCAGTCAACCGCCAACTCGACGCTTCCGCCGCCCCTCAACAGCCAAAATAATGGAGCATGTGGATAGACGGTCAATTTCTTTGTACTAGATTATAAAAGGAAACCAACAGTGAGCAGCGTTGAGGACAAGAAGAACCTGCTCGCCGGAAAAGACCGCCCTAAAGCAAAACCCCGTCGCTCCAAGAATCTCTAGTCAATCTGACACTGGCAGCCCGAGTGCCAGAACAAAGTACTGAAAGTCAAGTGCAGACTAGTTATCAAACAATCGGCAGACAAAAATGGCTCCAATCCCGCTCCGCGGTCGTCCTCTTTTCCCCAAGGTTGCACAACTTTGTGGCGTTGCATGACCATTCTTGTAAACACTTTTCTTCCCGCCGACCGTCCCCCACAACAATAAACTTTTGGCCGGGAAATTAAATACAGAGTCGTGATTAAAATAGAAGCGGGCCTGACGAGGCAATGAAAAAAAAACACTAAGCATGATAGGAAATAAATGGCGTCGAGCCTGTGCTGAAAAGGCATCATGGGATACTCAGACGTTGATCGTACAGAGAACAAGTCGTGACTCGAGAGGATGCTGAAGCTTTGGTACTTTATCGCAGAGAGAAACCCTTGCGCTTGCCCTCCTTCTCCAGCGGACGACCGCTCTCGACGCGCTGCTTCTTGTCCTCCAGCTCCAAGCGCTGGCGCTCGAGCTGCTCCTTCATCTCTCTGTGACGGGCGTACAACTCTTCTTCTGATTGCTTCAGCTTGCTCTCCTTCTCTGCTACCTTTTGCTGGAAGACCATCTTCATCTCGGCCTCCATCTTGGCTAGCTTCTGCTCGTGCAGGGCGCGCTCCTCCTCCTGCTTGACAGCAGGGTTGACCTCCTTGAACACGCTGGGATCTTGCGACACGCCCATAGCAATGAGCTTGTCGGTACGGTAGTTCTCGTAGAGCATGTTGTTTGTGTGCTCCTTGAGTTCCTCCATATGTGTGCGGACAAGCATCTGGCGCAGCTTAACAAAGTCGCAGTGCTCCTCATTGTCCACCTCAATGGTGCCCCAAGGGTACTGACGTCCACGGACGGCGCGGCCATCGGCAGTCTTGATCTCGTTGGTAGCACCAACGACGGCGAAAGGGACCTTGGACAGGATCTCGTTGTTCTCGGCGATGGTCTCCTCGTCATCCAGCTCGTATCGGGGGCCTTCGAAAATCTGAATGCCGTGGTGCTTGATATCGGCCAAGATCTATAAAAGATTAGGTCAGTAAAGCTCAGCATCGTCATTACACGGGGTGACTTGCTCTGGACTTGAAGTTTGCAATCTCCTCGTCGGTAAGGGTATCCGACTTGGCAATGACGGGAATCAGGTTGACCTTGGTGTGAAGGCGACGCATAACCTCGATGTCGAGAGGCTTAAGAGAGTGACCAGTAGGTTGGATGAAGAAGACGCAAGCATGAATTCTGTTATCAACAATATTCATGCGGTTGACCTTGTTCTCGGCATCGAGGTAGGCATCGTAACGCTGCTCAATGTTGTCGACAATGGGGCGCCAGGACTCATCGTTGTTGACAAAGTCACCAAAGCCCGGAGTATCAACAACGGTCAAGCGGAGACGAACGCCAGCCTCCTCAATGTCGGCACTGATGGACTGAATAGTGACAGTCTTGGGGATAATATCAAGGCTGGGTCCCTTTTGCTCCTTGGGGGGGTACAGAGAGGTGTTGAAGAGAGTATTGACAAGGGTAGACTTGCCCAGACCAGATTCACCTATTCGCCATTAGATATTGCAGGATATTGTAGAGGCTTGCGAAAGACTTACCAACGACCATGACATTGAAGTTAAAGCCCTTGCGAACACTCTTGCGGTGCCACTGGTTGGGGAGGTTGGCAAAACCGACGTAGCCGGTAAGCTTGCGTCTGACAATGTTCCGAGCATCCTGCAGAGCGGCGGCGGAGGGTCCCTGAGGAAGGTCTACAGAGCCAGAGTCAATGTCTCCCTTGCCGAAGTCTTCAGGCATATCGAGCTTGCCATTCGTCGGGGACGAAGGGGCCATCGCCGGAGGAGAGTTAGTGCTGCCGTTGGTAGCTAAAGCAAAAAAAGAATCATGTTAGCGTTTTAAGCAAAGCAAAAATAGACACACAATTGACTGAAGCGCAATAGGCAGAAAGGCTGTGGGCATAGGCAAACGGAGGTTCCTGACAGGTCAAGTCTTTTACAGTATCCTTGATGGTGTCCATGGAGGCTCGCGTCGCTACTTCAGTGCGGTCAGAGCTGGCGGCAACCGACTCCGCCCGTCCGCTTTCGTTTATTGGGGTGGAATATAGCTCATCAAACGACATTGGGTTCCAAGGCCGGAGTTTTGGGGGCTCATCAACTTCGAGCATGCTTTTGTAACGACGCATTGGAGCCTGTCCAGATGGAAGGGGCTGTTCACTAGAGACGCCGTCTTTGCTAGGAGGAAGGCTGCACGTCCGCTTGGAAGGGTCAGGATGAGATGCAGCCTTGTCCATATCTGGTTCGGAGGTCGGAATAGAAGCCTTGTCCAATTGAATGCTTTTCGCGCGAGATTTGACTTGCTGGACAAAGTCAAACGTCATGGCAGGGTAGTAAACGACAAGCTTGCAGTGTAATTCCGTTGGTAATGGTGGAGTGATGATTCGGACCAAAAAGGGGAAACCAAGAAAGAGTAGATGCGAAGAACGAATGTCGGATGTAGTATCGAGCCGTGGCAGAGTGATTATTGAGGAAAAATAAGATCCTCCAAGGAGAGGAACAATGGCAGCCCGTAGTAGATCGGCGTTCATGCCGTTGGGGCTTCCATGTGGCATGACCCGTGAACCCCCTTTTGCCTTTGCGCCTGCGATTCTGCCTTGGGAGAAGCAACATGTAGAGAAGGAGATGCCTTACCCATATTGATGTATAAAGAGCGGTCGACCGGTTCTTGATGTGTCGTGGGAAAGTGCAAATTCTGAAGTGCGGAAAGTTAGTAAGGGGCATCTTTACGAGGCTGGTGCAGGCGCCAAAAAGTTGCTGCGCGCGGGGGAAACATGGCATCTGTCTTTTGATGCACAGCTGGAGACATGAAATAAAAGGCAGTTGATGTGATGGGTTTAGGCTCTCAATTGCATGCTATCTCAAGGACAGGCAGATTGAGGTGTTTGCATAGAGCTGTCGTTGCTAGACGAATAGTGACTGGATCGCGGCATCGCGGCCGGTCAGGAGACAGGGACGGAAAAGGAGCTACCCACCGAGAAGGACTACAGAGCCCAATACAGGACGCGTGTCGAAATTGAAGATGCTTGACAATATACAGAAGCGGCCACTAGATGAGAAAGGAGAGGCACGCAACTGAGGCTCAGAGGAGAAGTAGCGATGATGGCGGTAATCGACGAAAGAGAAGGCGACGTTGGAGCTCGTCCGTCCAGGAGAAGGGGAATTTTGGGGGGGGTTCCAATTGGGGGGAGACTGGGGTGGGAGTTTTGTGATGTGCTGGCTGGTCCTGGGAACGCAGGCAGGCAGGCGGGATCCCAGCCCACCAAAAACGTCCCCCTAGCACAGGCACTGGCACTGGCCGCTGGGGCCGCCTGGCCGTATTCTTGGTGGCACGCAGGGTTGCAAAAGGGGTATGTGCGGAGCTAGGCTGTGATTGGACTAGCGCATTCAGGGGGAAGCTCTGGAGAGTTGAACCCGTTTGGCCCGACCGGTAGTACGTTGGCCGACTGTGATTGGCCCATGCCGCTACGCGGTACAATGGTGGCACTGAGTGCGCACCGTGGTCGTCCGAGACCCAGCGCGACAAGAGAACAAGAACGGAGAATTTTGATTGAGATCAGACCGTATTATGCGGCTCCTTGGTGTACATAATCCTGCCTTCTGTTCCGCTGAGCCAGTTGTACAATTTCTAACCCGCTCGCAGATGTATTTGGCAGCATTAACAGTATCAATGCGCTATAGTTTCGTCTCTAGACTGCCGGCCAGCCTCCTTGATACGACGAGCATTGTTACGCCTCAAGAGTCCTCTTCGGCTTAGATTGCAAACGGAGCAAAGGTCGCGCTGCGAAACAGCTTATTTGCTGAGCAACCTTCTGTCCATTATTTCTGCTAATTCGCTGTCTGTGACATGCAGGCCGCCGGTGCGTTGTTCTTCATTTTTTTTTTTTGCTTTTTCTACTTTTTCGTTTTGACTTTTTTTCCTTTTGCATGTTTAATCATTTGCTCATCAGTAAATGGGACATGCCGAAAAGGGGTTTCTCGAGGACTGTAGCACAAGCCTTGCATTCATTTTCGATGCTCCTTTTACTTCTAAACCACTTGACGACCCTGAGGGACCCTGTAGCTGGGCCGAGTTGATGATATAGACGCGGTTTCCTATGGCGTAAGTCCTTCTCACTGCAGTGTTTAGCCGCCTTTTGGGGCACGGCCAGCAAAGCTGCCAGCTGTCCGGCCCGGCTCAAAGGCGCGGGACGCTCTGACCACCAATCACACGTGTGTCCACCTACTGCGCGATGGGGTGGGAATTGAACGACCGTCTTTGGCTACAACTGCGTCTCCGGTGGTTCCAGCGTGCATATTCCCGATTAAAGCTTTACATTCTACTATAGTATAATAATCATATAGGTTTCTCGGAACACTACGGGTTTGTATGAGACACCTCCTATAACTGGTCCAGGTGTGTGGTATTACGGCGCACACGGATTTTGATGTAGTTTTCTCCTACGACGAGATACACAACACCTAGACACAATAAGTCAACGCTACAGCCGACAAACACATACGAAAGCACATTCAATGACATTTTTCGTAGCTTTCTTACAATCCTACATATCTTGAGTAACTATTTGGCGTATTTTGACCGTCGAGCAGCGTAACTCAAAACTTAAATATGCTACAGGGTAGGTAATTACGTGGTCCGAGCAAAGAGCGAGCTGCTGCTAATCGAATCATTAGGCATGGTCTATCCAGCTACATAAAGAACAGCGAAAGCTTCCACCCTTATATCGTGCCGCTAACAGATAACCAGGAGTTGTGTTGGTATATATACAATTTTAGATGGTGGCATAAAAGCCTCCAAAGTACAAAAGAACAAAAGTACAGCCAGCGAAGCTTACGCTGGGCTCCAAAACATTACAGCACCGGCATTGATGAGGGATGCTGGCTAGCAAAGAAGCGCTTGGACTCTGCGCAGCGCTCGCTCTTGCATCCAGGGCAACGGAGCAGCATCTGTTGCGAGCATGCCACATCGCTTTGCAAATGATTCTTGGCAATGTCGGCAAGGGCATCAATGAAGACGGGGCTGCCGTTCAGGCTGTCTGCCCGCTTGACGGTATCTGTGTGGCCGCACTCGCCAATCACCTCCTCATCCAGCTCGTACAGCGTTTCAATATGATCTGAAGTAAACGCAATAGGCACGAGGACTAGATCCTTGTGCCCCTGCTTAATGTAGTTTTCGACCGTATCAGACGTTTGCGGCCCGAGCCACGCCGACGGCCCGACCTGCGACTGCCAGCAGAGTCTGTATGGGTTGGAAAAGTTCAATCGCTGCATTACCGAGTGAACCGTCGCAGCAACTTCGGCAGGGTATGGGTCACCTTATGCATTTTGTCAGTACAAGTTTCAATGGAAGAGGCTGCTTCACAAAATCCATACCTCTATTGACAACAGACATCGGTAGGCTGTGAGCTGAAAATAGCAACACAACATCTTTGCGGCGCTCTTCAGGGTACTCTGCAAGCTTCGCCTCGATATTTTGAGCAAAAGCCTCAGCAAGACCACTGTGTGAGTGCCAGCGATCAATTACGCTCCAGCTAATGGACCCGTCTTTGGCTGCCTCTCTGGTATTGCCTTCTAGTCGGTGCCGCCACTTCCAAAGCTCATTCAAACTGCTTCCAGTCGTCGAGCAAGAGTATTGGGGGTATTGAGTGAATGCAACCGCTCTGCCGCCTTTGCCATTGCCAAAGCCATCTTCAAGCATCTGTTGATACATGTTTTCGGTTAGAGGGTTGGCGTAGCGAAAGGCGACGTAGGGCTTATGCGGCGCAGTCTCGGGCGAAATCTTGTCAAGGACTTTGCACATCTCCTCGCACTGGTATTCCGACCATTTTCGGATAGGCGATCCGCCGCCAATAGCGTCGTACTGCTTCTGAATCTTTGGTGTTCGTCTTTTCGACAACAGCGGCCCGATATACGACTGAAGGCGACCGAGCGGGATGAGGTCACCGTCGGACTGGAGCAGCGTTAGCAATAATGAGAGACAGGGAATAATCACCGACATATACTTACAAACAATCGACTCAAGAAGTCTCCAACCTCAGCTGTCGTGGATGGCCCACCCATGTTGAGGAATACCATCGCGGTTGGGCCCTTGGAGCCCGCTGCGTTCTGCGTGACCGGAGGAACCGGCGTCGCAAATTGTCTTTTCTGAGAAGCGCCGAGCGACTGGTAGAGGCCAGCTCTGGGCAGGGCCCTTGGAAGCTGCCTTGTGGCAAAGCGCAGCGACATTATCGAATTGGGCAGCGCTCGCTGTAAAATGTAGGTTGGACGGAGTTCGCACCTGGCCACCACTAAATTACTAGGCGACCTGTGAACTGCCACCGGGGCCAGTGATGTAACGGAGCTGGCAGTTGCCGACAGAATACGGGCGGTTTTCGAGTCAGGTGGGAGGTACCTCGATTTGGTTATCACACAAAGCAAATGCAAGGTACTCACTAACGCAACTCGCGGCCAATCGCAGAGCTCCTAAATGCAAGCACACAGGTGATCATGTGATGTCGCGACTACTGGCAGCCGCACCATGCATGAGTGCACGCTGAGGCGCGTGCACTCATGCCTAACTGTGTGCCAGGCACCAGCTCCACCCTGTGCGACATCAACGGCGTTAATAAATGAGAGCCGGTAAGACGTGCATGGCTTTACGTTTGCCATAACGCCTGGTAATCCTAAAAACATCATGGCAGAAAGTAATCAAGACTGGCGGCGAGATGAGGAGGATGACGGTGATCAGGAATTGGATGAGACGGTAAGATGAACGTAACTTGGCCTGCATTGCACAGAGCTAACGAACGCTTAGAGCTACAAAGCTCAGAAGGATGCCGTCCTGCTGGCAATTGAAGTGAGCCAATCCATGCTTAAACCTCCGCCAACTTCGGATTCGAAGAAAGCAGACCGCGACAGCCCAGTGCAGGCAGCTCTAAAATGCGCTTACCATCTGATGGAGCAGCGCATCATTTCAAATCCAAAGGATATGATGGGCATTCTGCTATTTGGCACCGAGAAGACAAAGTTTCAGGTTGATGAAAATGGGCGCAGTGGTCTAGGATACCCTCATTGCTACCTTTTTACAGACTTGGACGTGCCATCGGCGGAAGATGTCAAGTCCTTGAAAGAGCTAGTTGAAGAAGGCGAAGATGACGACGAGGTTCTTCAGCCTACTAGTGAGACAGTGTCCATGTCAAACGTCTTGTTTTGTGCAAATCAAATCTTCACAACCAAGGCCGCCAATTTCGGGAGCCGTCGTTTGTTCATCGTGACAGACAACGAAGACCCGCATCCTACAGATAAGGCGGCCCGATCGGCCGCTGCCGTGCGAGCCAAAGATCTATACGACTTGGGTGTAACTATAGACTTGTTCCCGATCTCACGTGGTGATATCAAGTTTGACCTCTCGAAATTCTATGATGTAAGCTTCACCCAGTCGCTATCAAGGACATGGCCTAACGTATTTAAAGGATATTCTTTATCGAGACCCTGTTGTTGAAGCAAACTCGTCGGAGGTAGCTGTCTCCAAGTCTGGTGATGGGCTGACCCTCCTGAATTCTCTAATATCCAATATTAATTCCAAGCAAACAGCGAAGCGCGCTCTATTCTCGAACCTGCCATTCGAGATTGCACCTGGGCTTCGGATATCTGTTAAAGGCTATAATTTACTGCACCGACAAACACCAGCACGAACTTGCTACATTTGGCTGGACGGAGAAAAGCCTCAAATTGCGATTGGTGAAACGACAAGAATTGCTGAAGACAGCACAAGGACGGTTGAGAAAGGAGAGATGAAGAAAGCATACAAGTTTGGCGGAGAATATGTCTACTTTTCTCCCGAGGAGCAAAAGGGACTCAAAGATTTTGGCAGCCCGGTTGTCCGAATCATTGGCTTCAAGCCCAGTCGTATGATTCCAATTTGGGCCAGCGTGAAGAAGTCTACATTTATTTATCCAAGCGAGGAGGATTATGTCGGCTCAACGCGAGTATTTACTGCGTTATGGCAGAAGCTGTTGAGGGATGATAAAGTTGCGATAGCGTGGTGCATTGTTCGCTCGAATGCTCAACCGATGCTGGCTGCGATTATGCCTTCTAGGTCACAGTCCGACGAGGACTCTGGCACACCATTCTTGCCCGCTGGTTTGTGGATCTACCCGCTTCCATTTGCCGACGACTTGAGAGAAATGAAACCGCCAGGAAAGCTCGCTCAGAGCTCTGACAATCTAAAGACACAAATGAGGACAATTGTACAGCAGCTTCAATTGCCAAAGGCAATGTACAATCCCACCAAATACCCGAACCCGTCACTTCAGTGGCATTACAAGATACTGCAGGCTCTCGCGCTGGAGGAGGAGGTACCCGAGATAGCTGAAGATGCAACCACACCGAAGTACAAGGCTATTAGCAAGCGCGCGGGCGGCTACCTCGAAGAGTGGACCGAGACGCTGAGTAAAGAGGCCAAAAATGCCACTACAGCCCGAGCTCTCAAGAGAGAGGCAGATGACGAAAACCCAGATCGTCCGGCTAAGCGTGGAAAGGCTTCTGCCGATCGACCTTCGGGCCCTGCAATGACGGCGGCGCAACTTAGAGCTGCCATTGACAACGAGAGCATAACGAAAATGACAGTCGCTCAGTTGAAGGATATTGCCGGCACCAAGGGCTTGAGCACGGCAGGAAAGAAGATTGAGTTGATTGAAAGAATAGAGCAGTGGGTGGACGACAATTTATGATGGAAGCCTGTGTAATTGTACTGTAGGTATGTCGATGGTGGCGTTGGTATGATTATTCTTCTTTTATCCATGTCTTAAAGAAGTAATAAATGCGTATGAGTGATTTACAAACTTTCCTATACTTCATTTCTCCAGCAGTGAATAAGGTCGAGGCTGCGTTTGCAGCTGGGCCAATTTGTATATTAGAGCGCGCACGAGTACAACAGCCCAACGAGTCGTCGGTTGGCGCGAGTCCCACCAACAAGGCTAGCAGCGAGTACCACTGCCTGGGTTGCGCGAGGTTGCACCAACCACGTTAAGCGGTTGCCATCTTTTACCAAAAGTCGGCCGGCCCTTGCAGCAAAGCAGCTAATAGCCCGACGTCGCGTTCATGGATAAATAGACTGGTACAAGGCAGTGCCACCAGCTTCGTCGATCGGAGACGCGATGGCGGACTTCCTGGCGAGCTTCAACTTCAACGGTCCTGGCGCGGAACCACAAGAGGAGCCGAAATGCATAAGCATCGACGACGTCAAGGCACGGCTGCGGGGGCTTTTTGAGGGCAAAGTTTCGCCTACGCGCGCAGAGCACATTGACGCGACAATAGAAATTGCGCAGGCGGCGCAGTTCACTGTGCCAAAGGACCAGCGCGACGCGACCGACCCGACGACATTGACCACTGAGGCAGTCTTGGGCAGTCAACTACTGGCGAACCAACCGCAGTATGACCCGGCTGTGCAGACGGCAGTGACGAAGCTACTGGTGGCTGCGATAGGAGAAATTGATAGCAGTTCCTGGACTGTCAAAGACATTACGCGGCAGACTCAAGGATGGGTGTTTGCGTACGAGTGCAGAGACTCGTGGCAGCACTGGTCACGTCGCGGGAAGCCGATCAAGAGTCTTCCGATTGCAGAGTGCAGTCAGAAAGGACCGGACAATATAACAGGAGGTGAGTTTGGAGCCTTGTAGTCGAGCTGCTTGCTTTTGCCGACTCTCTACTAACGATACCAGCCCGACCGGCGTTTGACTGCCGCGGTTATCTCACGATATCTTTTCTGCGAAATGAAAAGGCTATATCCATTTCATACGTACATACTCCGATACACAGAACGGTATCCCAAGCATACGAATATTTTAAACCGGCGCCCCCGCCGCCGCCACCTGTTCCAGAGAATGCAGAGTCGACCACGGCGAAGAAACCACGAAAGTCTGACGGGTCGAAAAGGAAGAGACCGACGGCAAACGGAGTCAATGAAGATGGAACGCTGAAAGAGAAGACGAAGCGGAAGAGTGTCAAGACTGGCACTGTTTCCAATGCCGAGCTAGTCCTGGTTGGGGCATCGCAAGATACGCAGAACTTGGAGTCTGTAGCGCAGACTGCCCATGCCATGGCCAACGGTACGGCCGCAGGAGATACGGCAACTAACAGTGTACCCGCACTTCGCACCACGTTTAATGTCTCTCCAGAGGAGGCAGCTAGACGTCAAGCAGCAGCGAGCGCAAAGCTGCATGAGGCTGGAGTCGATCCCAATTCGCTCTCGGCGGACCAGTTCAACATCTTCTCCAACCAGTCGCCAGAAGTTCAGAAGGAATCGTTGAATATGCTTGTGAAATATGGCGCGGAAAGGCTGCGTATCGTGCAGCCTGCTAATAGAGATAGCCCTGCTACGTCCAGCGCCGCAACTCCAGCAGGAACAGCACCGGGCAGGGGCAAAGGTGCTGCAGCACAGCGGACGAATGGGCACAATGGACATGGAAATGTCACCACTAGCGATAAGAGCATTTCCGAAACACCACAAAAGAAGGCAAGGAAACCCGAAAAGTCGCGCCTCGTGTGCTTCAGCTGCAAAGGTTCAAGAACGAAGAAGGTATGTGTCTGCCAATGTACCCTTTGGAACGTAGTTAATGGCCATTGCAGTGTTCGAAAGATAGGCCTACTTGTGTAGAGTGTGCTGCGGCGGGCATTGATTGCGAGTATCCACGGCAAAAGCCGAGAAGCCGCAAGTCTGCTGCCACTGTAGTAGTAGATGAAGAAGGAGAACGGGAAGAAGACGAAGCCGAGGACGCGGAGGGCGAACCCTCTACTGTCGAAGACAACAATTACAACGAAGCGGACGAGCTGTCAGACTATCCAACAGCGCCTATTGCCAATATGCTCACTACGAATGCCGAAGACGCCAACACTCATGATCCACCTACATATGGCAACCATCCTCTGCAACCTCAAGCGATGTCGCTTCCACACGCTGACCCGCCACAGCCGTTCCAATTGCACCCAAGTGTAACAACATCATCTGGTCTGGCGCTGCCCCAGGAGCGGACATACTATCAACCATATGTCTCGCCGGATGCGGTGTCGGCGTCACCATATGCTGCTCCATCGCAAATGGCATCGGCTGCCGATTCTGTACATACAACCGAGTCGAGTATTTCGCCTCACTTAACAATGCAAAATAATACGCCTGACCCGCTCAGCGGCAAGAAGCAATCACATCCACATAATGTGCATCGAAACCGCTCAGGAGGACACAATAACAGGCCAAATGACGGTGGCCTTCATTTGCCTCTGGCACCACAGACAACGCGCAGTCCGAACATTGGCCATAATGAGGCCGCAAGCGCGCAGGCAGGCAATTCTGGAACGTACCATGACTATCCAGAACTTGGAGGACAGTCCGGGGCTTATTATACGGCCCAAAGGTCGTCGCCACGCATCGCTTACCAGCCCTGTTCGTATAAGGAAACCAATGACAATAACCTGGCAAGACACAGCCTGGCTGATCAACAACGGCGTTCGATGGCGTCTCCTCATGGACAAGTCTCTGTTCGGCCACCGCCCAGTGATGGGTCGACACAGAATTACGCAGGCAACAATCGGCAGTCTGTGACCGCGAAGCAAAACAGTTCTCATATGCGGCAGAACTCGCATCAAGGCACGCAGTCGCCATTAGCGCCGCCGAGTCTCTCTCAGCGGAAACAGGGCACTCAAAGCCCTGCTGCAGTAGGCCAGCAACAGGCGTCATACGGATCATACCCTTACACTCAGCCGAATCAGCAGAGCCAACAAGGTGGTTCTGGATGGTATGGTACCAGCACCCAGGGCGGTACAAATCAAAGCCCACGTTATAGCTGGGGCATGTCCAAGGAAGGCTGGCCAAGGATGCAGTAAGTGGGCTACCATGCTTCACTGAATGTAAAAAAGCACAAGGAGAGGAGGATTCTATGTGTATAATTTGTTTTTCGGTACATTTTGGAATTTCTGGCAAGGCGTTTGGGGCGCAGCGAGGAAAACCGCAAAAGGGACTCGGTTTGCGGAATATTACCTGTACTTGGCAAGGTACTTGGCGAAAGGGAAAATACCACATGTTACGGCGTTTGCAATTGAAGAGATTTATTGAGAGAAATCATGCGTTTTAAATTAAAACCCCTTTTACTCTATCCAAGCTCCAACGAACGCCGCTGTCTAATTATGTATTACCGGGGAGACCGTAATTATCCAAAAGAGGGTGAGGGTGTAACCAAGTGCTTGTCTTGCGCTGCATAAGACTGAACCACCAACTCATATATAGCTCCTACAGTTTATCCAGAAATGGCAAACTTGCTAAGAGCACGTAGCTTGGCACCATAAAAGTACAGCAGCCAGATACCAACAATGCCAATGACACTAAGGCCGCCAAGCAGACTGGTGCCCTTTGCGACACCAAGATTGCCAAACAAGGGGTGCGCAAAGAGCACACTACCGCAGGCGAGGGCGCTACGGAAGAAGTCATTGGCGGCAAACAGGCTGGCGGCGTACATTGGGTAGCTGAGCGGGATGTAGACAAAGATGCACTGCATGACGACGAAGACGGTTGCGCCGTAGATGACGATGCCAATGGTGGGCACGATCCAGTGAATCGAGGCGCGGGCGGTCCATGCAAAGATGAACAGGCCAATGGTCGGGCCAAAGGCGGCGAGGAGGGCGGGCGTGAGGCGGGATTCTTGGACACCGAAGCCGTATTTGACTGTGCGCGGGTTGACGTAGAAGTAGAGGTAGCTCCAGTAGGCGACGACGCCGATGATGCAGGAGACTAGGATGCAGAGAAAGACGAGACCGATCTGGCCGAGGTTCATGTGGTAGTAGACTGGGTAGACGAGCGGGAAGACTTCAAAGACTGCAGGGGATGGGGCTGTTAGCAAACACGTGTTTTATAGATCCAGAGGACAGGATAGAGAGAGCATGACTTACAGGAGTAGTAGATGCCGTAGATGATGGCCGTGTAAATCTGAACAAACAGCACGGCGGGGTCCTTGATTGTAATCTCAATGGGCTTGATCAGAGCATCGACGAAGATGGCAGAAACCTTCATGTTGCGCTGGTCAATCTCGCTCTGGGACATGAAGCGCTGGTTGCCAGTGATTTTGCGAAGACGCTCGGCACGACGGAGCAGGATGTTGGCATTGCTGGTCTCGGGGAGGAAGAGCAGCATGACAATGAAGATGGGGGCAGCGGCCCAGATGGGCTCATACAAGGCCCAACGCCAGCCCTTGACGGGGACAGCGAAGCCACTGAGGAGAGGGCCAAGAGCAGCTATTACATAAAGTGTTAGTCTCAATATATCTTCCAAGATGTTTCCATGCTTGTGGTGTGTACGAGAGAAAAGAACTTACGTCCACAGTAGGCTGCAGAGACCCAGGCCATCATGGCATAGGGCAAGTTGAACAGGCTGTACATGTCGCCAAGCGAGGCACCTCCAGAGGCCAGACACGGCGAGCCAAAGAAGCCCTGCAAGAAACGTAGGACCATGAGGCCAGCAAAGTTGTCAACAAGGGCGGTAGGGATGGAGATGATGACGAAGAGGAACATGGTGACAATGTAGACTGGGTTACGACCGATACGAGGAATCTCGCTGAGGGGAGAAAAAACGAGAGGACCAATACCGTAGCCGAGAACGTAGAGGGAGAGACCGAGGGTGGCGTGGAGCAGACTGACGTTGAACTCCTTCATGATGCCCTCTGTGGAAGAGGTGTAGATGGCCGAAGTAGTGTACACGATAAAGGTGTAGAGACAGATGATGACGGAAATGGCCATGCGCTTCTTGTTGGTCCAATTGTGCGGATCGGAGTCGTCGTCTGTGAAATACCAGTCCACGAGGATGGCGCCGTCCTTTGTGCGTTGTGGTGCAACGGGGGTTGACTGTTGCTTCTCTAGATTGTGAATCTCGTCGGCCTCGAGACGTGCATCGGGCGAGATGTCTGTAACGGCCGTGGCAGTATTGTTGTTATTGTTTTCGCTGCTGTTTTCGAGGGACAGAGACGACTTGGTCGCATTGTAACCAGACTCGTTGGTGTCGTTGATGATGTCAAGCCATGCTTGAGGCAACTGAAAGTCGGGCTTTTCTTCGGGGTATTGAAGGTAGCGGTTGTTTGTGGCCCAGCGGATGAGCTGGCCGATGGCGGCGTCTCGGATAATGTCCGCCATTGTTGGCCCTGTATAATGTTTTCGTCTAAATGTATAATGTGTGTAAGAGGTGTAATAGAAGACGGACTGAAACAAAGACTCTTTATAAGCAAAATCTAGTAAGTGGAGGGGGAAAGAAGACAAAGAAAGGGTAGCTGAGGCAACACTGACTTTATTCAATAAGCTTCTGAAGGGAACATGGTCTCTTTTATATCCTAGATCTGTGACTCTTACAGCCTCACGGTGGATCACGGCGATAGGTAAAAGGACGAGGCTCGAAGGCGGAAGAGAACGCTCAGTAAGCAACCACAGCTATATTCTCCGAAATCCCACATGGCTTGCAACTTTTTCTTCAAGATGGTACCGTTGGAGGAAACTGCAAAGTGGGGAAATGGCTGATGTTGTCTATTGCTATTGCTTATTGTTCGAGAAAGCACACCCACATAACTCAGTATAACGCGAGAGGCTCTGCAGGCAGCTCTCGGATCTTGGCGGACGGACCGGAGTTTAGACAGACAAGGCTTTGGTTCGGAGACTTGGCCCAGTTTGGCCCGTAGAAGTTAGAAAAGCCGCTGGCATGGTTATAAATCAGCCCCACAGTCAAGCACAGCGTTACGAGTGGGCGCTTGAACTATAACGCTGATTCTAAATTGTGGCTTAATTCTGTCCATTCTAGGACAAGACTTGGGTGGAAGTGCGGCTCGCCGACGTGACGCAAGAGCCTTTTGGGTGTAGGTGGATTGGTAATGCTTGTGGAGACCGTGAAAAAAAAAAGGGCTGAATTTAACATGGAGTTCCAATCTAGTTCAGCCAGATTGAAACTCCGCAGGGGATCAACAGAGGGTGAGTTGGCTTGGATGGTCGGAGAATGGAATCATGAAGCTGCAGCAAAGTGCTGTAGTCGGTATGCTCGCTCATTGGTAATGGCTATTGGACCGAGAAAAGCATGAGGCCAAGGTGGACATCGATCTCGGAAACTTGTAAGCGACTGAGAGTATGCGCGGGATTGCCGTTGCGTCTTGAATCTTACGACCCAGAGAGGGCGATTGATGCTCCTGAATAGAAAATGAAGACGCCTCTAATCCAAGCACTGGCGACTGTATACCTAAACATATGCACCGCTTTCACATGTATACCTGCCCAGCAGAAGCCAAATCTGCAGCAGTTGGAGACTCATGTTGGACATGATCTAATATCTGACTTGTCCACCGGCAGGGTTCCGTCCGGCGACAGGGATCCGCAACCAGAACAATCTAGGCTTAGCGCAGTCAGCAAACCATTATGAGTAATTACAGTATTGGTACTATAAAAATGTACTCATTATTAAGCTTGCGGAGTTTCGTCTCGCGCAATTCAAGGCTCAGCATCGCAAGACTGTTCCCAACAGCCAACAAAGGTAACCAACCGATGCTCTGGGTTGCTCCCATCTTTGACGGCAGTGTTTTCATTAAGCAGCGAAGTTATTAGCCTGGAGACCTAGCCTTGCAACCATCGGGAACAACCAATAGATTCGAGTCTCTATAACGTTGCCATCATCCTTGCCCTGTTTGGAGATGTTCTTGGTTCCCGTGAAATTGTCTGACGGGACTTTATGCTTTAAAAAGTCTCTGCTCTTTGTTATTTTTATTGAATAATTGTCTTTATGAGTATAGCCGCGTGTTGCTCTCGTCTTTTAAAAACGCAACCGGTAACTTCGCCAAAGCAGACTTCTAGGTATTCCCACGTCATCTGTGTTCATCGCCTAGGCATACGGTAAGTTGCCATGATATCCTACTATTGCCCCCTACACTGCGCACTGTATTATACACGTGTCGGCCGATCTTCCGCATCAACGCCTTCTCGTGCCTGCTTCAGCGCCTGACCCTTTTGTAGAATTGCCCGAATATTCTTCGCCGCAGCACCATGCGTCACCTTCAACAGCTCGTCAATAACACGCCATATCCGTCTATCCTCGGCGACAACAGCGGCCTCTACAAGCGGTTGAACCCATGTCAGGTTCTTGCTCTTGATATCCTTGCTGCCGCTTGCGAGCTGCCTGTCCACAAAGTGAAACGCTAGATCCATGTTGTTTATAGACACACACTGCAGGACAAGTCTCCCCAAGACGGCAGGCGAGCGCGCCTCGTCGCTCTCGGTATGCGTCGCTTCGTACATCCCGCAAAGCGTTCGCGTGGTCTCCTCATCGCGGCTGTGGCTAATCATGTCCTGCATCACTCGCCAATGCGCTGTTGCTCCGCACAGCTCTCCAAACGACTCAAGCAAACTCAGCGCAGCTCGGCTGCCTTGTGTCTCAGCCTTGCAGAGGAGTATGGCTGCTATAAGGGCTGGCGGGAGCACTCCTGTCTGTCGAAGCTCCACGAGCGCTCTTTCAGCTGCCGCAAGTGCCTCTGGATTGCTCTTCACCGCCATGCACAGCTCACTCAACATTGTCCTGTGTACCTTGATTCCTGTTGCTTCCATAATGACCAATATGCGCATCGCTCCAGCTACATCTCCGCTGCGGACAAAGGCATCCGATACAGCCTCGTAGTGGTAGTCTCGCGTTCTTGTTCTTCTGGATATCAGGTCCAGTACCTCGGACGCAAGTGCCGTATCCCCGTACCTGGACGCGGTGGCTAGGACGTTCTCCAACAGTCCGTCTGATGGCCTCATCTTTCCGGTATGTACAAGGCTGTTCCAGCTTGCAGCGATGCCTTCGTAATGTGCCAGCTCACTGCACACTTCCAGCGCGAAGCATTGCACTCTGTCCGAAACACTGCCTTTACTCTCCTTGCGCTCGTTCAGTATAGCCATCATTTCATCCACGTGCCCCATCTTGCCAAAGACTAGAATAAAAAGGTCGTACACCCAGCTTTCAATCCGCGCCCCTTCCGCAATCATCTCCATGAGCCGCGAGAATGCCAGCTCGTACTGTTCCTCTCGAAGCATTCCAACAATGACGCTTTGCTTTGTGGGAGTATCGACTGGGAACCATGATTGGCGCATAACCTGCAACACCTCGTCACGAGTGAAATAGTCAGGGTGGTTCATCAGCACGTCCAGCGCGCTCTTGCAAATTGCAGCGGTAGGCTTAATCCCTTGGGCTGCCATATCGTCCAGAATCTTGGTAACAGCCTTTGCGCTGCCTTGCGGGTCGACCATGGCGTCCATCATGCTCTCATACTCAAAAGCTGTGAGCCTCTGGCCTCTGTGCCGAACGAGGTGCGACACCAGTTGTATGATTCGTGAATGCCGATCGAGACTGTCGTCGAATTCGTGTCCTCTTCTACCTCTGAGAAGTAACAGAGACTCCTTTAGGCCATCTATAGGCATTGAAGCGAGCTGTTCAGAACGTAGCGGCGTCGTCTGTAGAATGGCATAGCCGTCTGGACTACCCTCGCTCTGGTCCAGAGGTCCATGGTTTTCAGAGTCCAATGGCTGAGCCAGGGAGCCTTTGTCTGTATCTTTATCAAGGGAATTCTGCGCAAGCGACCCGTTCGTGCTGTACCGACAGCTCCTTGCTCTGAAAACCGTCTGTGTATTCGTCGGTCGCTGTGTCGTGGTTCGCAGGGGGCGTTCGATCGCATTTCGCAACACGGAGCTGTCAAAGGACGGGCACAGACACTTCCAGAGCCCGTCATTGACAAATAAAGCTCGTCGCATTATTTTTGCCTTTTATTCGCATCGCCAGACAACCGTAGTGCCCCGAAGAAGGAAGCTTCGCGTAATCTTAAAAGGTCCCAAAGCACTCGCGCCAAAACGGACACCAAATAAATGCCCTGCGCCAGCGGAAATGGTTCCGCAATCGGCAACCGGGGTCATGCAACTGGCGAGGTCTGATGCCAGACAGACAGCCCACCACCACCACACCTCAACCAAGCCCATCATCCCTCGCAAGGCGTGACATTGCAGCAAAACATCAGTCAACGAAGCACGATCCGCCGCGCGCCTCTCTCCCAACCCTCGTCAATTACCCTCTACGCGCCTCATACGCCAGCCACGCAGCATCTGTCACAATGGTAAGCTCGATACACGGCCCGCAACGGGGCGGCGCAGACTGCGCGCGCAAAAAACAGCATGCCTCTACGAGTTGAATGTCGCCGCTAACCTTATGCAACAGCTGCCCCTCGGCCTTCTCAACGCTGCCCAGGGCCACCCGATGCTGGTCGAGCTCAAGAATGGAGAGACGCTTAATGGCCACCTTGTCAACTGCGATACATGGATGAACCTGACGCTCAAGGAGGTTGTACAAACGAGCCCGGTATGTGATATCATCCACCCTCGCGATGCAAATAGCGACCGCACTCCTGGCAAATAATGCTGACGGAAACAATGATTAGGACGGTGACAAGTTTGTCCGCCTACCCGAAGTATACGTCAAAGGCAATAATGTACGTCATCAACGCCGTCTTGTTTTCCTCCGAAAAAGACACGAGGGGCTCCTGGGCAAAAGACTAACCCTTGCATTTTTTTGCGCAGATCAAATACCTACGAGTCCCCGAAGAAATCATCGAGCAAGCAACAGAATCACAAAAGAACCAGCAAGGAAACTTCCGCGGTGGCCGCGGCGGCCAATCAAGAGGTGACCGCGGTGATCGTGGAGGCAGAGGTCGCGGTGGTGGTCGTGGACGTGGCGGTCGTGGCCGTGGCCAATAAAGGAATGAAAGGAAGTCAATGCAGTTGGGAAATGAAAAAATAAACCAAAAAGTATAGAGTTTATTCCTCTTGTGGTGGGCTTATTACGCTCTTCGCTACGGAAAATAGCCATGGAACCGTGATCTTTATGCTAGGTGTTTTGAGGGCGAGGATCGTCATTTTTTTTAAAACAGCCCAACAAGAGGTTTTTGATACCCGTGGGAATGGTTGAAGGGATAAAAAAATAGGAAAAGAGGTTCTTCACGGAAAATGATCCAAATCTTCAGATCGCAGCCATTTCTTTGGAATATCAATCGCTGCGTCGTACATTGTCGGTACACTGGCGCAGAAGGATAAAAGCCTTTTAACTTGTAGGCAAATACTCTGTACATGGCACTGAATAAAAAGTAAAACAACGGGGATATCAATGGATCCTTACTTATGAGCGAAACAATGTGATCGATAGATGCTTTAACTTGACATTGCTTCCACGTATAAAATGGCTAAAATGGTACCAAGACCGTGCCATACTGCCCAGAAAAAGTATTGCTGTTTGAATCAATTGAAATTATATTAAACTCGTATCTAATGTTCCTCCATCACAGTCTATTCGCGTCCCCATGCTCTTAAACATGCTTATGAGTTCCTTCTCTTGTATTCTATTGCGAAGCCGCAGCGTTCCTCTGCACTGCTCCTCCGCATTGCTTTCCAGCTGTACTAATTGGACCGAACAACTTTGAAAAAATGACGCCAGTAGCAGGTATACACTCATCGAAATCAAAATTACACAATCTTTTCACTTCTTTTCACCTTCTCTAAAAGTTTGCAACGGCAACGGCAATGGCCTGGTTGTCAGAATGCGAGATGGAGATGGAAACCTCCTTAACACCAGCCTGCTTGGCAGCAGCAGCGGCGTCACCATGAAGCTAAGAAATGGTTAGCATTGCAAGTCATCAATGTAGTCTTTACACGACTGTACATACCGAGACAACTGGGGCACCAGCATCATCGCGCAGAATCTCAATCTCCTTCATGGCAGCACCAGCCCCTTTGCTGGCAACGCCAAGGGATTTGAAGACCGCTTCTTTAGCGCTCCATCGGCCTGCAAATGAGCTCTGGGGGCTAGAAGCCTTTTGGCAGTACTCAATCTCATTGCTGGTGAAGTTGCGCTCGAGGAAAGTGTCGTTGGCGATGTTGATAGCAGAGATGTCCTCAACGTCGACGCCAACCTTGCTATTTTTGTTGGTGACCTTGGTAGCCAAAGCCTCCATCATAGACTGCGTCTCTTTGGCCTGCGTGGACGAGACGAGCTTCTCGGACTCCTTCATGAAGTTGGCAGCGTACTTAAGCTCGGAAGACTTCTTGTCCTCTGAGACGCGCGCGTCGGGGTTGAGCAGAACCGAGCTCAGCTGCTCGTCTGAGTAAGGAGAATCTGACTTGGCAACGAACAGGCTGTTGTTGATAAGACCGTTGTGGAAGTAGCGGTAAGCCTTCTTCTGGCGAGCCTCAACCTTGTCACAGTATTTACTGTAGGTGCGCTCGTCCAAGGTAGCAAAGAGATACTTGGGATGGATACCAATCGCCTGAGCACCCTTCTGACCGAAACCGAAAGAGGTGACCGAGAAAGCCTTGATGCCGTCGGTCTGGATAGAGCGGCTGGGGTACACAATCATGTCATACTGCTCCATGATTGGGTCAACATTGTCAGCATTGCGATTTCCAGGAACCAAACCGCTGTTGAGAACCTGCAAACAGCCATTCATCATCCAAGCACCGGCAGCACCCTTGGGATGGCCAGTAAGGTACTTTTGGAAAATGCCCATGACTGCGTTGCCTTCGGAACGTCCAAGGTGGCGCAGCTGCTGGCAAATGACAGACGACTCATTCTTGTCATTGGCCTTGGTGGAAGTGCCGTGGAAGGACGCAACGCCAACGTCATCAATGGTGAGACCCCAGGTGGCTAGGGCACCACGGAGCGGAGCAATGCTGGGGTCGCTCTTCCAGAAGTTGTTGCCCATGCTTCGGAGCAGTTCCTTCTCCTGGCGCGCAGCCTCCTTTTCAATATGCTGGACGCGATCCTGAGCATATTCCTTCTCGTCAAAGTCACCCTTCTGAGCCTTCATGGCGTCAATTTCATCATGGATGAACTCGAGCTCGGACTCGTGCCACTGCTTGATCTGCTTCTTGCGACGCTCAATCTGGCGACGGCGGTAGTTCATGTCAAGCAGAGGCGAGGGGAACTTGCCGGCATGCTCACGGGCGGTGGTCAGGACACCCTGACCAGGAGCGGGCACAGAGCGGCCAATCTTGTCGGAAGCAGTGGTAGTCAGTGCAAGGATACCGTGAATTGGCACACCCATATCCAGGGCGAGCTGGGCAGTCATGATGACTTGAATGCCGCATCCCTGAGACTCCATGAAGCCGTTTCTGGTGGTCGTCGTAGGACGAGACATCTCAGCAGGGGTGCGGCCATGAGCCATCTCATCAACAGTGTTGCTCGTAGCCTTCATATTAGCGAATTCATAAGAACCTTCTTCGCCAAAGTCATCGAAACCACCGACGAGGCAAACGCGTGCCTTGCCCTCCATGATGGTCTCATAACCGATATCAACAGACTCCACAGCCGTAGCGCAAGCTCCGACAGGGGTCTTGATAGGACCAGACGAGGAAATGAGCAACATGTTGACCCAAGCAGCCATAGTGTTGATAAAGGATTCTTGCAGAATATCATTCTGTAAAGGCTGGTCCAGGTAGCGATCCTTGTGCATGCCACGTAGAGCGGTAGTACCACCCATACCGGAACCAACACAGTTACCGACTTCTGAGACGTGCACGTACTTGTAGAACTCATAAGGGTCGGTAATACCGCAGGACAGAAGAGCCTCAGCGGTGGAGACGAGGAGGAAGAGTGTGACAGGGTCAACCTGAGATATGATATCCTCAGAAATGCCATATCGCTTGGCATCCCAGCCCGTGGGAATCTGTCCAGCAACAAGACGATCGAAACGAAGAGCCTTGGGGATCCAGAGAGAAGCTCCCTTCTTCATGCGGACAATGTACTCACCGCTGTCAGGAATCTCAAAGACCTCAACCTTGTCACCATGCTCGCGCTTGAACTCATTAGCCGTCTCCTTGGAAGCCTCAAAGGGTTCCAAGTCTTCATCAATAACAACTTCATGAAGAAGCTGCTTCTTGTTGGGGTCATATCCTTCGAATAGCTCTGGTTCAATCAGGCGGATACCAGCGTGTTCAAGGATGTACTTCTCGTACTTTGCTTTGATGTCCTTGTCGTCAACGGGGTCGCCAGACTTGGCATCAACCCAGCCTGAGTATGGCTTGCCCTTGATAACGCCATTGTGATTTTTGATGAGGCCCATGATCCAGGCCATCTCGACACATCCTTCAAGCGAGAATTCGCCATAGGCTTCCATCTCCCAGCGAGTGCGAGAGTTACCCCAAGGACCGACTTCAGCAAAACCGGCGACAACTACAACCTTTTCAAGGTCGACCATTCCCTTGAGATTGTCATTAAGGGGCTCAACCTCACTCTTCCAGTCAGGAAGAGGAGGGAAGTCAAACTTGATATTGGCACGAGGGTCAATGTTCTTCTTCTTATAGAGAACCTCCGAGTCGGCGCCATTGACAATGGTGTTTTCGATGGCGTTCTCCTTGGTGACGGCCTTGCGGATTTCGCTAGTCTCCATGATATCCGTACGAAGCTTGGTCATGGCCTCATTGAGGTTGGGAATGAACTGCAGTCCGCCGTTGAGGTCAGCAAAGACCGGCTCAGACTGGCAGAGGTCTACGATGGTAGGTGACATCAATCCAAGCAGATTGAAGGCCATCTCTTGCTGCGAGAAAGTGCGGACACCAAAAGCCTCGACGCCTTCAGCAACAACATTGTTACCAGACATGAGGCCAGTACCACGGGTCCATCCGATGACCGCACCGCAAATGGTGAGATAGTTGGCCCAGCTCTCAGAGTACCATCTGTTGAAGAGAGTCTCAAGGGCGAGCTTGGACTCGGAGTAGAGACCGTCGTTTCCGAATGTACCGTGATTGGGTGACAGAGGAAGGACGACTTGGGCGGGGCGAGTCTCAAACCCGCGCTCAGTCTTCTGGGCTTTGACGCAACCCAAAAGGCGCACGAGGTTGGTAAGCATGATACGGTGAGCAAGCTCAGAGCGAGAATCAATGCTATCGATCTGACGGCCATTCTCAGAAATAGCAGCGAACGGTACAATGTAATCTAGGTCCCAGCCGAGGCCGTTCTTGGCATCGTAAATGTACTCAACAAGAGCCTCAACGTCCTGCTTGCTGCCCTGATTGAAGGGAACAACAACAACCTGAGATCCACGGGAACCATAGCGAGTGTACATTGACTGGTAATACTCGGTGACTTCCTTGGAGAAACGGCTGGTGGTCACGATGACACGAGCACCACCACTAATCAAACCTTGCAAGACCTCAGCGCCGATCGAGCCAGCACCAGCACCGGTCATCAGAACGTGCTTGCCCTCGTATGTAACACCGTCTCTGGCAGCATCCTCAAGACAGTTGAGATAGCTAGCAGTGAGTTTCTTGCTATAGTCCCAGCCATGAAGAGTCTTCTTCTTGAGATGAAGGAAAGGGATTGTCTCGACCTTGCCCTTCTTCTGGCTAACGCCCTTCAGACCGGTCTTTTTGCCGTTGCCATTTTGGGTAGGAATGATCTGGCTCTCGTTCATGGAAAGCGAACGAAGAACCTCGCTATAAAGGCTCTTGATTTCAAGCTGAGAAGTCTTGGACATTTTGTGCTGCTGCTTGATAAGCTTGTAGATGCGTTGAAGATCACTCTGTACCTTGGTACGGTTGCCGTATTCAGAGATCTTGCCACCGCTAGCCATTTGCTGGACGTAGTGCTCAAGCTTCCTGCAGCTGGCACGAGGCACTTCTTCATAATTGAGATTACCGCGAGAATCGACGGTAGTGCGGGGGCCGGTAGGGACGGCAACATCCTTGTATACAGGAGAGACGTCAAGAACGTCTTTGCAGTTCTCAATAAGCTGCTGGCCAAGTTCCTTGGCGAGCTTGTATGTCTCTCCACGCTCCGTGGGGCAGTTGTCAATATGATACTGCATGAAGTCAAGGAGCTTGGGGTTAGACTTGTTCATAATGCGGATACACTGGCTGACAATTTCTCTGTCCACAGTCTGCAGTCTTCCAAAGATGATGTCAAAGTACATGTTGAGAGCATCCTGGCGGACCCAGTTCCAAGAGGAGTCATAAGTGCGAGCCTTGAGCGAGCTGAAAACGGGCTCGATACCCGAGGCGTAAAAGTCGCCGTGTTCCGCTGTCCACAGGTCAAGCTGAGCCTGGAGGAGCTTTTCAGACTTTTGGGAGTCAATGAAGGCCTTATCGCCAGAGCGCAGATCCATCTTGAGGTAGCGGGCGAACAGTTCAAGCTGCTGCTTGAAAAGAGCACGTTGGTCCTTGGTGAGAGCGTCGATGGCAGCTGGGTCCATCATCATGCCGCCACCGGAGCCAGCACCAGAGTCAGCGGCCGAAGCGCTGGACAGGCTGACACCGGCATTCGTAGCGTACTTCTGAGTAACGTCGTCGAGGAAGGCTTTGGCATCGCCTTCGGAGCCCAGTCGGGTAGCAGGCTCCATTGTGAGGGCAAGGAGGAGAGCTCCGTCCTGCCGGCCGGGGCCAAGACCCCACCTTGTTTCGAGATATTTGCGAGCGGCAGTGATGTTGAAACCTCCGGGCATCTTGGAGGAGATGAGTCGCGCAACAAGAGACTGAGAAACTTTGCCGAGGTTTCCATCAAAGGTTGGCTGTATCGAGGCACCAAGCTCGTCGAGTGGGGTATCTTCAGGCTTCTCCGGTGTAGAGCCAAATTCCTTTCCGAGATCACCGAGAATCTCATTCTGAAGGGTAGATTTGCCTAGAGAGTAAAAGTTAGAGGTCTGGATAGTGCTTTTGTTTTTTGGAAGAGCGAAAACTCACCACTAACGAGGTCCTTGATGGCTTTGCTGAGAGGTACGTCAAGGAGAGGCTTCTTGAGCTTTTGAGCAATCAAGGCGCGTACGACATCAACGGCCTGGACAGGTTGGTCAGGAACCTGAGCTGCCGGACCAGAGCTTGGCGGAGGAGGAGCGGCGGCCGCCGGAGCAGCAGGCGTCGGAGCAGAGGCGCCAGCGTCGGGAGCAGCTTCGGCAGGGCCAGACGAGCCAGCAGCAGGCTCAGGCTCTTCCTCAATGGGATCGACGTCGTAGTAGATCTCCTTTGCGTCCTTATTATAACAGAGAATTTGTCTTTGGACAGACTTGGCAGCATCGTATGCCTCGTATTTGGATGCTAATGTGCGCTTGGCCATGACACCGAGAGTATCAGCGGGACCGACTTCGACCACGCGCTCGGCAGTCTTTTCTGCGAGAAAGACATCTTGCGTCTCAATCCATCTCACGGGGGAGGCGAACTGATATGCGAGGAGCTCAATGAGCAGGGTGTGGGAGAGTTCTTGCTCGATTTCGGGACGCATTTTGGCGAGGTTCGAACGAGAGAGGTATGAGGCGAAGAGGTGAAGACGAGCAGTCTTTTAGATGTTGAAGCAGCGGCGTATGTCGAAAAACTGCCAATTGAATGGATCAGTTTCACGGAGCTACTGGTAATTGGTATTGAGGAATATTAAAAGGGCTCCGCGCAACCCAGGTTCGAGCGGCAGCTTTGGAACGATGGCACACGTCCAAGCTGGCAACGGGGGCAAGCAACAGCAGGCGAGAAAAGTATGAGGAAAAAAAAGGGAAGTGAGGGAAACAGGAAGAATGAAGGCGATGATGGGAGGAGTACAATCAGACGAGGACCAGATCTCCTTGCCTGCCAGATACAAGCGAAGGCGCAAAAAGTTTTGGAGGGACGGGTCGAGACGGAACCTCGAGGTAAAGATGTCAGTCTCCTTGGGGGTTGTAGTCTGGCGTGGGATGGGGAGAAGCGGCAGAATTGCAGAGCCTGGGATTGTTGAACTCTCAGACCCACATGAGGTAGCTTGACAAAAACAAAAGGAAGAAAAAATTTGGGGGAGGTTGCAGCCAGCAGGCCCCCGCTAGGCTGCATCTGCTGCACGGCACACCGGCCGATACCAACAGCGAAGCCAGTAAACCTGCGCCGGCGCTCTCAACCAGATTGACGCGCTATGCCTAATCAGGCAGTAGTTCCCAGGATGGGGACATCCGGTTGCGCGGTAATCTGGCAATCAAATTATTTTAACTGGTGAGTTGCCCTGCGCTGTTTCCTGTCCACAGCAGCTTTCTGGCACTGCTCTACGGAGTGCAGACTACGGAGTAATCAATACTGGCCATTGGGGTCGCCACTGAGTCTATGTACCAGCTGCTCGTACTCTGGTCATGGCAGCCCCCATCCCGGCATTTGGGAGGACAAGATGACTCCAAGACACCCGAACGTCAAGATGCTACTAGGCAATGAGAAGGAAGCTGAGATGCATAATTCTATAGTCTCTGACGGCAGACTATTGAAGAAAGTAGCCGCTTGTCCTCTTACTTGGTTCCGTGCTGCCGGGTCGTGCTGAGCCTACTAAAGCCGATGTTGGCCAGAAATTTTCGTCTCAAAGCATTGGGGGCGCCCAGTTAAAGCCGCCAGGTAATAAGACCCACCCTATACAACCACTAACCCCCTGCCGGCGGTTGGATGGCGCTGCGTGCAGTGTCAGGCAATTGGCACCCTGTCCGCAATTTTATTTCAGTGGCGGCCGGAGGTACCGGTACAGCAAGGCACCCGGCTTACCCCAATTGAAACGACTCAGGCCTGCGCAGGACAGACTTCAAGGTTACTATTGTATTCGCTGCAGAGACTGATGTGGTGGCAGTAAAATTGCAGCGAAAGGACACACGGAGCACTGACAAGGCAGAAGTGAAAATACTAATTGCTGCAGATTGATTGGCACTGGGCAAGTGATGTGCTGTTGTCTGTTCCGACGCGGCATCCCCCTTTACTTTTTTTTTTTTTGCTGGAGCCATAAGGGACCTCTTTTGGAGAAACCATGCTGGTTTGCCTATTACGAGCAGAGACTCCAATACCCAGTGATGAGAAAGCGTATTTGCCAACATTCTGCCTTTTGACGGATAAAATGAGCCCGCAACTCGGCCAATACGTCTGTTCATAACAAACCATAGCATCGTTCACTTATAATGCCATCATAATGTTGTCGGTTGCTTCTCTTATCATCTAGGAGGTGTGTAGACTACCTGCATGATTGATTGGGTTAGCTGCCGTCACCGCCTGCCCTTTTTCGTCACATGCAGGTGCCGGTGGGTAAGGCAAGTTTGGCGCAAGCAACGGAGATCGCACTAAGATTAGTGCACTGCTGCAAGTACGGGACCAAGTAAGCCTCTGCGTGGCGAAGCCTTTGTATGCAGCTGCAGCCTCTTCAACAACATCAGGCCACTGATTTCAAACCTTGCGCCAGTTCCTCTCACCACTACTTCGTAGAGGGTGTGGATAAGCGGACGTAGTCGTAGTCGTCGGCCAGGAGAACGTTGCATGGCTCAACAGGACGTGGGTGTGTGTGTGTGTGTGTGCCTGGCCAACAGCTGCGACTATGGTACCCACGGAGTCGACGACGGCTAGTGGTGTGGGACAAAGTACCGGTACCCCAACTGTGCCCCTCCGTCCCTCCAAAAACTTGAAGCTGTCCCCGGAGCCCAGAAAAAACCACGTCCTTAGGCCATCCCCAACAAACCAATTTTTTTTTGGCGAGCCACTCCCGCAGCTGCTTGTACCCCTACTGGCTAGGCGGAGCCACACCACTCACGCCGCAAGCGCATTACCTCAGTCTGCCACCTCCAGAGCAGCCTTTTTTGGACTGCCGCTCCATTGCAAGGCCCTCAATTTTTCCCGACTTGCCCGGCTTATACTCCGTTGAGAGAATCATCTTGAGATTCTTCTTGCCTTGTCCCACACCTCTCTCCTCTACATCTCTCTTCTTTCCTGCTTCCCCTACCTCACGAGCTCTTTGGTGCTGTGCTGCGTTGCGTCTGCCTTGACTGTCACGCTCAACGGGGCCAGCTCCTTAATCCGCATTCTTCCAAGGTTCACGCAGCTTCGAATTGCGTGCAGACCACGAGCTCGACGCTGTTACGGAGCCAATTGCTGCCGCAGCGACTTTTTCTTCCCTTACGAGTTCATTTAATAGGTTTGTCTTGCTCGCAGCTCCCCCTCAGACTCGCTATGACTGTCATCTAACAATCTCTGCGCTTCCCAGACTTGTTAGATACCCTTAATTTTCTCTCGCCATGTACGGCACTGGAACCGGCCCCCAGACGGGCATCAACACTCCTCGTTCCAGCGCATCCCTCCGACCGCTGACTCTTACTCACGGATCTCTCGAAACCTCGTTCCTCGTCACCACCAGCCTTCACTTCCACGCCTCCCAGCTAAAAGACCGCTTCACAGCCAGCTTGCCTGCCGCCACAGACGAGCTTGCTCAAGATGACGAGCCTTCGTCAGTGGCCGAGCTCGTTGCTCGGTACCTTGGTTACATCGCTGATGAGGTCGAGAATGGGGAAGATGACGCACAAGGCTCTTATGAGGAAGTCTTGAAAGTCGTCCTCAATGAGTTTGAGCGCGCATTCCTTCAGGGTAACGAGGTTCACGCCCTCGCTGCTACGCTTCCTGGTATCGAGACCAAGAAGCTCGAGGTCATCAAGAGCTACTACGCCGCCCGCAGCGTGTCGAATAGAACCATTAAGCCGCACGAGTCGGCCCTCTTCCGCGCCGCCGACGATGGATCGGCTGGCATCTACACAATTTTTGGTGGCCAGGGTAATATCGAGGAATACTTTGACGAGCTCCGCCAGTTGTCGCAAACATATTCTAGCTTCATCGGCGAGCTCATTTCGACCGCCGCAGAGCTTTTGCAGACCCTTTCCAACGACTCCACTGCCGAAAAGTCGTTCCCGAAGGGCTTGGATATCATGAACTGGCTGCAGAACGCCGAGGCCACTCCGGATATTGACTACCTTATTTCTGCTCCTGTGAGCTTTCCGCTCATTGGTCTCGTTCAGATGGCCCGTTACGAAGTAACATGCAAGGTGCTCGGCATCAGCCCCGGTGATCTGCGTGAGAGGCTGCAGGGCAGCACTGGTCATTCCCAGGGCATTGTCATGGCTGCCGCCACAGCCGCGGCGGATTCTTGGGACTCGTGGCGAGAAATCTCCATGTCTACTCTCAAGATCCTGTTCTGGATCGGAACCCGCAGCCAACAGGCTTTCCCTGTAACCTCTATGACCCCCATTATGTTGCGCGAGTCTATGGACCACGGCGAAGGTACCCCTACGCCCATGCTCAGCATTCGTGACCTTTCACAGCAGGAGGTCCAGAAGCACATCGATGCTACCAACCAGTATCTTCCTGCAAGCCGTCATATTAGCGTCTCCCTCGTCAACAGCCCACGTAACCTCGTTGTCACCGGCCCTCCCACGTCGTTGTATGGTTTGAACACTCGCCTTCGCAAGGTCAAGGCACCAACCGGCTTGGACCAGACTCGTGTCCCTTACACTGAGCGCAAAATCCGCTTCGTCAATCGATTCCTTCCCATCACTGCGCCATTTCACAGCCAGTACCTGACGGAAGCTACTGCCATGATTGACGCAGACCTGAAGGACATCACTATTGACAGCAGCTCCCTGGGTATTGCCGTGTTCGACACAAATACCGGCAAGGATTTGCGTACTCAGGTCACTGGAAACATTGTTCCCGCTCTTGTCCGCCTCATCACTCGCGATCCAGTCAACTGGGAGACCGCTACGGACTTCCCCAAGGCTAGCCATATCCTTGATTTTGGCCCTGGAGGCGTTTCTGGTCTTGGAAACTTGACAAGCCGAAACAAGGAGGGTACTGGTGTCCGTGTCATCATTGCTGGCAGCATTGAAGGCTCGCTAGATGCCGTCGGCTACAAGCCTGAACTCTTCGATAGAGACGAGGAGAATGCCATTCGGTATGCCATGGATTGGGTCAAGGAGTTTGGACCTAAGCTCGTCAAGAACTCGAGCGGAAAGAAATATGTTGATACCAAGATGAGCCGATTGCTCGGTCTCCCTCCAGTCATGGTTGCTGGTATGACTCCCTGCACTGTTCCGTGGGACTTTGTTGCTGCTACCATGAACGCTGGCTATCACATTGAGCTTGCTGGTGGTGGCTACTTCTTCGATAAGATGATGTCGGATGCTCTGCAGAAAATTGAAAAGGCAATTCCTGCTGGACGTGGTATCTCGGTCAATTTGATTTACGTCAACCCACGCGCTATGGCCTGGCAAATCCCACTTTTGGCCCGCCTTCGTGCCGAGGGCGTGCCTATTGAAGGTTTGACCATCGGTGCTGGTGTTCCCTCCATCGAAGTCGCCCAGGAGTATATTGAGACCCTTGGCCTTAAGCATATTTCTTTCAAACCCGGCTCTGTCGAAGCTATTCAGGCTGTCATTAACATTGCCAAAGCCAACCCCACCTTCCCTGTTCTTCTTCAGTGGACTGGTGGCCGAGGTGGTGGCCATCACTCCTTTGAAGACTTCCACCAGCCTGTCTTGCAAATGTATAACCGCATTCGTCGCCAAGAGAACATCATCCTCGTGGCAGGTAGTGGATTCGGTGGTTCCGAAGATACATACCCCTACATCACCGGTGACTGGTCCATGAAATATGGCTATCCCCCCATGCCTTTCGACGGCTGCTTGTTTGGCAGTCGTATGATGGTGGCCAAGGAAGCTCACACGGCCAAGAACGCTAAGCAAGCTATTATTGAAGCCCCTGGTCTTGAAGATGCTGAATGGGAGCAGACTTACAAGGGACCTGCTGGTGGCGTCATTACTGTTCGTTCTGAAATGGGCGAGCCGATTCACAAGCTTGCTACTCGTGGTGTGCGCTTCTGGGCTGAAATGGACCAGAAAATCTTCAGCCTGCCCAAGGAGAAGCGCGTTCCCGAGCTCAAGAAGAACCGGGAATACATCATCAAAAAGCTCAATGACGACTTCCAGAAAGTGTGGTTCGGCTGTAACAAAGAAGGCAAAGCTGTCGACCTTGAGGACATGACATATGCCGATGTTGTCCGCCGAATGGTGGACCTTCTCTATGTCAAGCACCAGTCGCGCTGGATCGACCGCTCTTATGTTACTTTCACAGGCGACTTCATTCACCGCGTCGAGGAGCGCTTTACGAGCGTCCCGGGCAAGCCGTCCCTGCTACAGAGCTACTCTGACCTAAATGACCCATACGTCGCCATTGACCGAATCTTGGCTGCTTATCCCGAGGCAGAACACCAGCTAATCAACGCCCAGGACGTCCAGCACTTCCTCCTTCTGTGCATGCGTCCCACTCAGAAGCCTATTACCTTCATTCCTTCTTTGGACGACAACTTTGAGTTTTACTTCAAGAAAGACTCTCTCTGGCAGTCCGAGGACCTTGACGCCGTCATTGGTCAAGACGTTGGGAGAACTTGCATCCTTCAGGGTCCAACTGCAGCCAAATTCTCCTCCATAGTCGACGAACCTATTCAGAGTATTCTCGATGGCATCCACAACGCTCACATTGAGTACCTGACGAGGGACTATTATAATAACAACGAGGAGTCCATTCCCACGATTGAATACTTTGGTGGTGAACTTGTTGGGGCGGAGATCCCTCTGGATGTCGAAGGCTTGACAGTCAACTATGACACGCATAAGAACACATACCGCTTGAACTCATCCGCTTCGGCCACTTTGCCATCTACTGATGCCTGGATCTCTCTCTTGGCAGGACCCAACCGAAATTGGCGACATGCTCTTCTTATGTCAGATGTTGTTGTCCAAGGCCAGAAGTTCCAGACCAACCCTCTTCGCCGCATCTTCGCTCCCGCTCGTGGTCTGTTTGTTGAGATCAACCATCCCAACGATCCTACGAAGACGGAAATCATCGTCAAGGAGCAGCCGCGCCACAACCAGTATGTGACCGCTATTGAGGCCAAGCTGGTTGGCAAGAATGAGATTGTCGTCAACATGATCAAGGATACCACTGCTCTGGGTCGCCCGGTGGCTTTGCCCCTTCGCTTCACATACCACCCTGATGCTGGCTACTCCCCCATCCACGAAGTGATGGTGGATCGTAACGATCGCATCAAGGAATTCTACTGGAAGGCCTGGTTTGGAGAAGACCCAATGAATCTGGATGCTCTTGTCACTAGCCAGTTTGACGGAGGCAAGACTACCATTACTGGTGAGGCCATCAATGACTTTATCCACGCCGTCGGCAACACGGGTGAGGCCTTTGTTGACCGTCCGGGCAAGACTGTCTTTGCTCCTATGGACTTTGCTATTGTTGTTGGCTGGAAGGCTATTACCAAGCCCATTTTCCCTCGTACGATTGATGGTGACCTGCTCAAGCTTGTACACCTCTCAAATGGCTTCCGCATGATCCCTGGCGCCGAGCCTTTGAAGAAGGGCGATGAAATTTCCACCATGGCACAGATCAACGCCGTTATTAACCAAGACTCTGGTAAGATGGTTGAGGTCTGTGGCACCATTTCGCGCGATGGTCAACCCGTAATGGAAGTTACTTCGCAGTTCCTGTACCGCGGTGCCTACACCGACTTTGAAAACACCTTCCAGCGGAAGGTTGAGACACCGGTTGACGTCCACTTGGCCACCACCAGGGATGTTGCCGTTCTCCGTTCCAAGCAGTGGTTCTCGACTGAGGAGATGCCCCACGATGTTGACCTCCTGGGCAAGACTCTCACTTTCCGCCTCCAGAGTTTGATGCGCTACAAGAACAAGAATGTCTTTAGCAGCGTTGAGACGCGTGGACAGGTGCTGCTGGAGCTTCCTACCAAGGAAGTTATTCAGGTTGCCAGCGTGGACTACGAGTCTGGAGAGTCTCACGGAAACCCTGTGGTTGATTATCTCCAGCGCAACGGCTCTCAGCTTGATCAACCCATCAACTTTGAGAACCCTATTCCTCTCAGTGGTCGCACACCTCTCCAGCTGCGCGCTCCTGCGTCCAACGAGACTTATGCCCGTGTCTCTGGGGACTACAACCCTATCCACGTTTCACGAGTATTCTCCACTTATGCTAATCTTCCCGGTACCATCACTCATGGCATGTATTCCAGCGCTGCTGTTCGTAGCCTGGTAGAGACATGGGCTGCGGAGAACAACATTGGACGTGTTCGCAGCTTCCATGCCTCGCTTGTTGGCATGGTTCTTCCGAATGACGACATTCAGGTGAAGCTTCAGCATGTTGGCATGGTTGCTGGTCGCAAGATCATTACCGTCGAAGCCATCAACGTGGATACAGAGGACAAGGTACTTCTCGGAGAGGCCGAGGTTGAGCAGCCTGTGACTGCTTACGTCTTCACCGGTCAGGGATCTCAGGAGCAGGGCATGGGTATGGAACTGTACAACAGCAGCCCGGTCGCCCAAGATGTTTGGGACCGCGCTGACAAGTATCTGCTGGACAACTACGGTACGTTACTTTGGATTAACATCTTGTCACTCGAGACGATGGCTAACTATGAATTTCAGGTTTCTCCATTACCGACATTGTCAAGAACAACCCTAAGGAGTTGACCGTGCACTTTGGCGGCCCTCGTGGCAAGGCTATCCGTCAGAACTACATGTCGATGACGTTTGAAACGGTTGCTGCCGACGGCTCGATCAAGTCTGAGAGAATCTTCAAGGGCATTGACGAAAAGACAACGTCGTACACGTACCGCTCGCCTACCGGCCTGCTGTCTGCTACACAGTTCACGCAGCCGGCGCTTACGTTGATGGAGAAGGCTAGCTTCGAGGACATGAAGTCCAAGGGGTTGGTGCCTCGCGACAGCACTTTCGCCGGACACTCTCTGGGCGAGTACTCGGCCCTGGCAGCCCTGGCAGATGTCATGCCGATCGAATCTCTTGTATCTGTTGTGTTCTACCGTGGTCTTACCATGCAGGTTGCTGTGGAGCGTGACGCTACAGGACGATCCAACTACTCGATGTGTGCTGTCAACCCGAGCCGCATCTCCAAGACGTTCAACGAAGAGGCTCTTCAGTTTGTCGTTAACAGCATTGCCGAGGAGACTGGCTGGCTGCTTGAGATTGTCAACTACAACATTGCCAACATGCAATACGTGTGCGCTGGTGACTTGCGCGCTCTGGACACGCTGGCGGGCGTGACCAACTTCCTCAAGATGCAAAAGATTGACATTGAGGAGATGCGCAGCAACATTGAAGAAGCCAAGGGCGCGCTGAAGGAGATTATCAAGGGCTGCGCCGAGTCAACGCTGAAGAAGCCGACGCCGCTTGAGCTGGAGCGTGGCTTTGCGACGATTCCTCTCAAGGGCATTGACGTGCCTTTCCACTCGACGTTTTTGCGCTCTGGCGTGAAGCCGTTCCGATCGTTCCTGATGAAGAAGATTAACAAGACTACGATTGACCCGTCGAAGTTGGTTGGAAAGTACATTCCCAACGTGACGGCCAAGCCGTTTGCGCTTACACGGGAGTACTTTGAGGATGTGTACAGGCTGACCAACTCGCCCAAGATTGGAGCGGTGCTGGCCAACTGGGACAAATACACGCAGGATGAGGCAGGGGATGGCAAGAATGGAAGCGACAGTGGAGCCAGCGGAGAGCATGAGGGACCGGGTACCGCCGCCTAAATGGAGCAGCGTACCATTGAGTCGACTTGTATAGTGTGAGCGGCATTCCCAGAAGAGACGGGAGATGGGGGAAAAGACGGCCTCGAGAAGGAGGCTTGGATGCAAAGCCATTTGCGTTGTTTAAAAGAGAAAAAGAGGACTTTTGTAACGGTCACATGCATAGAACCAATTTGCTATCTTTGCGCGAGTAGCTTTTTTTTTTTTCTTGATAATTGTTAGAATGAGATGGGAAAGGACATGAATATTTTTGGTTAGTTATAGTCTTAATACATTGATAGAATTTTTCATCATATGATTACGTGTGTTCTATAGTGAGGCGAGAAAGAGCTTGGCAGAGTTTGGTTTGTGTTGCTTGTGAGAATATGCTGAGCTGCGGGGATCCGGGGTCACAGGGTCCTGCGATGTAATATACGGACTTTGAAATAATAAAATAATTTAGAGAATAAAATATTAGTAAATAAAATCAAAGACGAAACAAGAAAAGCAAAAGAGGAAAGAAGGTAAAACGAGGGCTGATACGAAATATGCGACGAAGATGTACCGGCTCGGAGGCTGGCGGTCTACGCGGAGGTTGCAGCATCTTAGATGGCAAAGAGAGATATCTGGTTAGATGGTGATTGCGGAGAAGGCGGGAAAGGAAACAGAAGAACCGGGATAAGGCGGGGAGTAAGAAAATGCGGGGGAAAAGGGCTGGGCCGGGGTCTTTTGATTACGACATTTTCAGCTCTGAGTTCAATAAAATAGAATAAAATAAAAATAAAGCAAAATACGTGGATTGGTGACAGGACGAAGGACCTTGCAGCCTCTTCTGCTCCGTTTGGTGCAGATACACACAGTGAGTGAGTGAGTGAGTGACCTTCGGTTGCCGCCGACGCCCGTCAGAAAAGGACTGGCCCCACCGGCCCCAACACTGTGGACCGGAGGAACCTGACATGCATTGAAGCTACGAGTACGGAGTACCTACCCACGTTTCTCTTCTTCCTTGCTTGTGCTTTTTTAGGTTTCTCTGCAGTAGGAAAACGGGCGTGGAGAAGCCGGGCGGCGTTATTATTAGTCGCAGAGAAGAAAGCCGTCACTGACTCCCAAGTTGAAAAAAAAAAAAACGGGCCTTGGCTTACGAGGAGTATCATCATAGGCTCTCGGCAGCGGCCTTTTTGGTGGCACGAAAATCCCTATAAAGAGGCGCAGGAACCGGAGTTGCTTGCCCATCATCTCCTCGTTTGTTGGATGCGACAAAGAGTCGGAGTCGAGTTACACATTTCAAGAGACTTGAATTGAGCCCTTTGGAAGACGGATTGTATTTCCGTTGCAGCAATTGCGTCACAGAGAATCTGCATCTGTACATCCAGCCACGTGCACGGCTATTTTTGGTTCTACTTCCTCTGGAGCTTCCCTGGCCTGTTTGCCTTTTTCGTTTGTTGGTTTGCTCAACGTCGCACCGTCGCCGTGTTGCACCATTGGAGGGCCCCGACATACAACTTTACGCACTCAGCCTTGCTCCGACCCGTCAGGGATCTTGTGACGTGCCATTGTGGTTACATCTCACCTTGTTCGCCTCATTTTATCCTGTTTCCGCTGCTTCCATTGTGCTTCTCGAAGTCTATATATAAGGTCCAATCAAAAGACCCAAACTTGGAGGAAACCAAGAAGAGGAAGAAGAAGAACAAAACCGACGAGAAATACATCCAGGCTCAAAATATTTGTCAAAAATTCCTTTGATTGTTTCGCCACCAGAAATCCGCTTCTACAGAAGTCACCCGCCAACGTGACACAACGAAAGCTCACTCTCCGCAACCAGCATGGCTTCTTTGCCCACCAGAAACCAGCTCCTGCTGGGCACCTTTGTCCACAGCAAGTCGCGCAGAGAGCTCGACATTGTTCACAATGCTGCTATTGCTGTCGACACAAACGGCAAGATTGCTGCTGTCGAGCGCGAATGTGGCAGCATTGACGCTGCAAAGGAGCAGGCTCTGACCAAGCTTGGATGGAAGGCGACGGACATCGACATCCATGTCTGCAAAGACGGAGAGTTCTTGTTTCCCGGATTCATTGGTAAGCACAACCCTATTCAACACGCAAACTCGGTCACCACACAAACAACTAACCTCGATTTGCCCTTTCGCAGACACTCACATCCATGCCTCGCAATACCCCAACGCCGGCATCTTTGGCAAAGCTACGCTCCTCGACTGGCTTGAGAAGCACACCTTTCCCATCGAAGCCAGCCTCAAGGACATGGAGAGGGCCCGCCGCGTCTACACGGCCGTTGTTCGTCGCACCCTGTCCCACGGCACCACGACCGCAGCCTACTATGCCACCATCAACGTCGCCGCCACCAACATGCTGTCCGACCTGTGCCTCGCCATCGGCCAGCGTGCCTTTGTCGGCCGCGTTTGCATGGACATGCCCGGCCTGAACCCAGACTACTACCGTGACGAGTCTGCCGAGGCGTCCATCAAGGCCACCCAGGAGACGATTGACTACATCAAAAAGGTCGACCCTGCCCACGAAGTCGTGGCGCCCATCATCACGCCTCGCTTTGCCCCTTCGTGCACCGGCGATGCCATGACGGCGCTCGCCAAGCTGCAAAAGGAGCACGACTTGCTTGCGCAGACGCACATTTCCGAAAACGCAGGCGAGGTCCAGCTCGTCGGCAAGCTGTTCCCCGACGCCGGCTCCTACGCCAAGGTCTACGACAACCACGGCCTGCTCAACCCCAAAATGGTCCTCGCCCACGCCGTCCATCTGACCGAGGAGGAAGCCAGCCTGGTTGCCCTGCGCCAGAGCAAAGTCTCCCATTGCCCCTGCAGCAACTCGTCCATCACCAGCGGCGCCGCCCGCGTGCGCTGGATGTGGCAGAAGGGCATCGACGTCGGCCTCGGCACCGACGTCAGCGGCGGCTACTCGCCCTCGATCCTCGAAAACGCTCGCCAGGCAGCCCTCGTCAGCCGTCACGTCGCCATGGGCCTCGAGGGCGACGAAAAGGAAAAGTGCAAGCTCACCGTCGAGGAGGTCTTTTACCTCGCGACCCGCGGCGGCGCCAAGTGCCTCGGCCTCGAGGACAGGATTGGCGGCTTCGAGGTCGGCAAGGACTGGGACGCCCAGCTCATTGGCCTTGGGCAGATAAGCGAGTCTGGCCTGCGCCTGGACGAGGAGTACACTGCCAATGGGAGCGGTCCCGGCGCTGTAGTCCCGGCTGCCGGCTTGGTTCCTGCTTCCAATGGGGTGGAATGCGGCAATGTCGACATCTTTGGCTGGGAGACTTGGGATGAGATCCTGGCCAAGTGGCTGTACAATGGCGATGACCGCAACACCAAAAAGGTCTGGGTCAAGGGCCGACTTGTGCATGCTCGTCGCTAACAAGGGAGTGTATATGTTTCCTCTATATACCCAATCACTGTTTTATTTTATTTTATTTGTTTTGCAGAGATTTCAAGCATTTGCACTTTTAGAGTTGTATATAGTAGCAATGATGAGGCATGAAGACATGGGTATTGTGGCACACGATGAAGGGGTATGATGAGGGACGGTTTTTTTTGGTCTGTTTGAAGTGGAATAAATGCCCTTAGGCAATGTAGCATTTTATATAGCCGTCATGTTCCGTTTCAGTCATTATTTCTGGAAGCAATATTCGTGCTAACCTCGTAGCAAATTCCTCGAACCATGTCATGATAATGTGAGCCATCATCATCAAGCAAGCAAACAATCCAACGCCAAACCATGAGCAAATAAGAAAAACCTCGGCTCCTCCAACACCAGACTGTGACGCACATTCACTCCCCAAAGAACAAACACCAGTTCCACACAGCCATAACCCCAACCAGATATCACTGCCTCTCTCCTGCAATCATGGAAGAATAAAAAAAGTCAGTAAATCCTCCCATCTATAAAAAAGCAAGACTTTCTCCGACAGACAAGAAAGAAAACAATGTCCCATCCCCCAAAACCAACACCACCATCAACTCTAAAACAACCCCGCAGCCAGCCGTTCCGCCTCCTTCTGCCGCTTCTCAGCCTCCTTCCTCAACCTCATCTTCTCCTTATTCTGCCTCCTCAGCAGCGCCAAGTCCCTCGCCTTTTCCGCCTTTGTCGTCCTCCTGCTCATCTCAGCCGCCATCTCGTACCTCACCTCCTCAGGCAGCAAGTCCGCCGTGTCCGTCGAGCAACCCGACGCGTTGAGCCTGACGCGCAGCAGCGTCAGCTCAATGGTGAGCTCGCAAATCATCTGGCGCGCAAAGCAGAGCTTCTCTTCGCGCTTCATCCGCGTCTTCTTGGCGGACTGGTTGTTGCGCTTGCGCTGCACGTTTTCGTTGCGCCCGGCAATCGTATTGTTGCTCTCTTCGATTTGCCGCCTGTGCTCGTCGGAGGTGGCCTCGCTGGCGTACTGGTACCCGTCTTCTGCTTCTAGCATTGGCGGATCCTCGATTTGCGACTCGGGGAGGATCGGCAGGTTGTTGTCGTGGTCCGCGACGAGTTGCTGGATTTGACGCAGGCGGTTATGGCGTTCGTGGTCGGGGAGGGACTGGGGGAGGTGCAGGCTGGCCAGGTCGAGGGTGATGTCGCCGATGTTGAGGTTTGAAGACGCGGGACTTGTCTGTTGGAGCTGAGGCTGTCGTTCAGGTTGGGTCTCTGGCTGGATTTGAAGCTCTGGCTGGAGTGGAATGTCAGGCTGGAAACCAAGTTCAGCTTGTGGTTGAGGATCAGGCTGTGTTTGGTATTGGGCCAGGAAGGGGTCCTGAAACTCTTGCGACAATCCGGCCAGAGCTAGCTCTCCGTTGTACACGTAAAAGGGCTTCTGGTGTTGATCCTGGAGCAGCAATGGCTCCTCAGAGTAATCAAACTGAGAAGACTGCTGCGGACAATCGAAATCCAAAAGCTGGCCAGGAGATGTAGCCCAGGTACAATCATTTGGTGATTGCTGACCCGAAGAGACAGGACTTGGCTGCTGCAGCCCTTCCATGGAAAACGACATGGGATAGATGGGCTGGACCTGGGGAAGCTGGAGGTTGAGGTGGGCCTGGGCTTGTGAGTTGCGAGTTCGAGGCATGTTGCAACGGGAAGGGGAGAGGGAATGAATCAACACTTTTTTTATAAGTTTGAGTGTTCTTTCGGGTAAGTCGTTTCGTGCAACAAGGTTTGTGCTATGGAGGGATCGGTGTAAGTATCCCGAACAACTAATACCAGCCCAGGTGAACAGATCAGACGTACCACGAAGTTATGATGTAATAAAAGTCAAAAAGCTATGGATATAGTTTCTTGAAACACAAGCTATCTTTGGATTGTGCAAAGACAAAAGCAAAAAGTAACGCTGACTCAAAGTTGCAGCTATCTGCAATGTGCTTGTGACTGTAGAGAAGATTAAGCTAGATGATTGAATGAATCAATGAAGCAAAGGTATGAGTAAAGACTTTGAGTGTGTTCGTGTTATCTTTGAACTGTTGAGTCTGATGAATCAGAAAGAAAAAAAAAACCAGAACAGAGGAATCATCGCACCTCTAAATACTAATTCACTACACCGCAAAAAGCGACATATTTTTCCATTACCATCGTACAAAGTAAGAAAAAAGAGAAATAAATTACTCATAAAATAATTAAATAAAGCCAGCAAACCGCCTAAAACATGCATATTGTTTCTGAAGCAATATGTCCAAGGCAAGCAGCATGAAATACTGCCGAAAATGCAGGAATACTATCATGGTGTACTACACACCAACACCACCACCAACCCGCCCATCTTCACCGGCCCTTCCCGCAGTGTAGAAAAGGCCAAAACAGAATAAGAGAAAGTAGCACAACCCCCCCCGCCCTTGTCCGCTGAAGAGGCGTGTATATTGACTTGTGATCCCAACACCTTCCAAGGATGATGACGAGTTTCCGCCCTGTGACCGCCATACCGTTTCTGCAGACCGACGCACAGCAAGCAACGTCGCGGTGTGCGTCGGGACACGAAGAATAAAATCTGCTGTGGAACGTAATACAGCTCTGTAGGCTGTGAATAACGTACTGTTAAACCTGTATAGACTAGAAAAGTTGCCTAGTTTGGAAAGAATAGGAGCGCATCGGGAGACTACTGATGTGCTGAGCCAGCCACGGCGTTGCATTTTACATTGGTAGCGTGGCCATACGTGGCATTCTGTAGGGGAGTAGGAACCATGGGAAAAATGAAAACGTCCTTCCCGGATTTACAGTTATTCACGATACACCTTGTGTGTGTGTGAAAAGGTAGTGTACGATTTCGTGGCAAGTACACGTACAAGGCGAATACAAGATCCCGCAGTGTTTAAGATAGAAGGGGAATACATATATAGTGAAACTTTGGTATACAAAACGTTTAACAACCGTAGTACCTTCATGCTAGCCTGACCAGTACCGTGCTCGTCCTGCGACTTGCAAAGAAACATAAAGACTGGTTCCAAATGCTGGCCCCTTGTTTTCGTAACCAAAACTCCTCCCTCCCGTAGATCCCAACAAAAAAAACAAAAATTCCCAGACAGATGCAAACTTCCCCATACAATGTCGTTGTCCTTGTTTTTGTACGCTTTTATATACATGGTGAAACGCTCCCGTAGCAAAATAAATAATGGCAAGAGAGAAAAAAAAAAGAAAAAGTAAAAAAAACCTTACGCCCGACTATTCCCAGTCCACCTCCTCTCGGTTTCAACTTGATGGAATACACGACAATCAGCTACCCGCTTCACTACTCCAAGCCAGGCAGCCACCCCTCGCCGCCCATCGGGATGTCGAAACTGTCCAAGCCTAGCGAAGGGGGTCGGCGTCCCATACCCTGCTGGCCAGTGGTTGCTCCCGTGGGGGCCATGGGTATCTGTGGCGGGCCGCCAAACGCAAAGGACATGCCTCCTGGCATCGACTGTCCAATATCCCAGCCTTCAAAGTTGTGGTGCCACCGGGCACTGTCCGTCAACAGCCACTGTCCGTTGTCAAGACCAGCACCCTGCCCGGGCTCCACCTTGTGTGCCTGCGGAACACCAAAATCTTGCGTGAGGGTATCTTGTGGGCTGATTGGAGTAGCAGACGGTGCATATCCTTGTGCTGCAGCGGTCACTGCCGCAGCATGCTGTTGCTGCTGCTGCTGCTGCTGCTGCTGTTGTTGTTGCTGTGTTGCCGCACTCATAGGTGATGGCCAGCTTCCCATGACATCTACAGACGTAAAATCTAACGATGTGTCTAGTGACAGGGGCTGTTGTTGTTGCTGCTGTGTTGCCGGTTGTTGTGTTTGATGTAGCCCGGCCATGCTTGTTGGCGTCGCTTGATGCATTCCCATTCGCTCTCCAATAGAGGAGGGCGGTGGTACAGGTGGTTGCGCAACTGGTAGCTGGCTAAACTGCGTACTGGGAGGGCTCTGCTCTCTCTTGACAAAGGAGCCCGTGTTGTTTCCCTCATCAGATGCGACCTGTGACACCCCGGAGCTTGATTTGGGAGACGGCACTTCCGACGTGCTGTAACACCCAAACTTCTCATCCGCCCGCTGCAGCGCCTGCGCCGCATCTTCTGGTACGACGCAGTTCCATTTCCTGGACAGTACGCTGAGAATGGTAAGGGTACGTCTCGCACAAGGCCAGTCTTCTGCGATTTCCTCCAGATGCTTGATGCCGTGGGTAAAGTCTCGCTTCGCCGTCTTCTCGGGAAGGTTAAGCAGGTGGATCGTGCAGGCACTGTGCGTCATGTATACGGCAATATTGCATATTTGGCGCAGGTTCCAGTTCTTCTTGTAGAGCCGCATCAGCTTTGAAATTGCTCCCGCGTTTGATGTGCAGATGCGGCGCGGCGAGATGTGTGATGGAAGAGGCGAAGAGGAGGGAGAGTATTTGAGGAATGGTCGGAATAGATGGATGTACTGGAGATGAAAGAACATACTGATGATTACATTGTTAGCGGAGAGTGCATTAACGGGTATACAACAGCACGCCAGCCAGCGAGCTGCCAAGCGTAAAGACCAAAAAAAAAAAAAAAAAAATACTTACTGCATGAGAATTACGTTGGGCAGCTGGCCCTCTCTGGCCTCAAACTCCTTGGGCAGGGCCTTGCGCCATTCCTCCAACCGCTTGTGTAGCTCACCGAGCTTCTTGAGCTCTGCCGTCTTACCCGACGAGCGGCCAATATGGCTTGGGTGATAGAAGAAGATGAGCAGGTCGCTGCTAATCTCAGAGAGACTGGACAGCTGAAGCGCAGCGGCCCGCGTTCGCGACGGCTGCTTCCCCGACTCGTCAAATCCCTTGTCGGACAGCGGCACCCAGGGCGTTGCGTCTTCGTCGGGAAACACATCAAACTTGGCCACGTTGAAGGTACTTTTCGGCAGCTGGGGCAAGCGGCCGAGATAGTTGGACCAGCACTTGTCAAAGAGATAGCAGCCCCAAAAGGTCATGCGGCGGGCGTCGACTTCTTCGTCGGGCATCTTTTCCTTGTCGAGGGCGCTCATTTCGAGATTGAGACCAATATCCTGGGCCATCCTGAAGCTCATGCCGCTGTAGACCCATCCAGTGGCCTCGCGAGCACACCCAGCCTCTCGTACAGACATGAGGGCCAGTGCTTGTACGGTGACTAGCCGGGGTCGCTCAAACTCGTCGTCCTCCATAATCAGTCGCTTGGCCTCTGCGAAGAAGTGGTCACCCTTGGTACGAGATTCGCCAGGAGTGCCGAATGCGCCGGGAACATCGGTAAAGTGGCATCCCAGCGCGAGCATGGAGTTTACGAGCAGGGATGAGCAGTGGACATTGCTATTGCCACCTCCCACGCCGGCCTTGCCCTTCATAAAGTCACGCCAGAACAGGTCCCGGGACAAAGTGGTGAAGTACGAGTAGTGGTAGGCAAAGTACATGTTGAGCAGATGGGTAATCAGGCCAATGTCGGTGGTGACACGGGTCCAGGTAGTGAGCGGGTTCATGCCTGGAGGGTATTGCAGGCTATCGGATTCGGCGTGTTCGCTCTTGGGGTTTCCCAGGAAGATGAGGTGCGATGTACCGCCGATGAAGCGGATGGAGCCGTTTTCGATCCTCAGCTCGCCCATCTTGCCTGCGAGGTCCCTCTCGCCGCTCACGGCCGGATCCGCTGGCTCGTTGTCAGAGTTGTCGCGGCTGGAATCGCCGAATTCAGAGCCAGTCTTGAGAATCTGCAGCGCAAGCGTGTCGAGGTTATCGCAGCCACGGATCTTGCTGACAATGTCGCCGACATCATCGTCCGAGGCATTGAGAATGGCCTCTACGAGGATTTTGAGGGTAGAGTCCTGGGCCTTCATGCCGTCCGTCTTCTCCCGGTAGACGCCCTTGCGGCGGTGGTCCGAATTGGGGTCGTATATGCATTCCGTTCTGTAGACGCTGGCGCAGGCCGCGCAGCTGGGGAGGGCGCCGTCGCACTTGGACTTGCGCTTGCGACAGGCAATGCACGCGGTGCTGATGCACTTTCGCTTCTGATTGGACACGTCGGTGTTGCGGCGCGGCTTCTTCTTCTTGTTGGGCTTGGTCTGCTCTTGCTCGTGGCCCTGGTCGTTGTCGTTGTCGTTGTCGTGATCGGCAGCAGTGGCATCGGGGGTAAGGCTAGCGTGGTTGTCGTCGTCGAACTGCAGTGAGCCTTGCGCAGTCGCTGGCGTCGCTGGCGTCGCCATTGCCGTCGACGGCCCAGGGCGGTTCTGCCTGAACCCGTCCATTCTCGCTGGCGGGACAAGAGTCGAACGATGCGGTTTCGTTTGTCGTCGTCTTGCGCTGCTTCGGTGGTGGACGTGACGTGAAGTGACGGGATGGAGGATTTCAAATGCGACTTGACCTGCAGCCGGCCGGCGGCGCCTGAGTCGTCCACCACCCACCCCACCCCTCTCGCCAGGTCCTGCTAATTGGTACGCCCGCGTGCCCCACAAAGGTACCTGGGCGGGACGAGTGTGGGGGATGCGAGACAGCAATATCTACTCCGTACGTACTCGTAGCAGCCAAACGGACGCTGCACAGTGGAATGGAACAAGCCACAGTAGAGGGAAAAGACTGTAAGTATGCTGCAAGTACACTATATTGCTGAAAGTAGCGCTGACTGAAGAACAAGAAAAAGAAAAGCAGAGAAAAAGTAGTGTAATATCAACGACCGACTCACGCCAAGTCTATCCGCAACAGCTCGCGCCTTATCCCCCCCCCCCCCCCCCCAATGAAGCCGTTATTACATGCTTGTTCAGCTCTCGCCCCAGTTCCTCACGGCTGGCTGGACGGGTAGCTGGCGTGTGGCTACTAAACTACGCAAGTTATAATGTGGCGTTTCAATGAACAAGCCAGCCACGCAAGGCTTCGATCTTCAGCCGACGGTTGACCTTGCTACTTCTAAACTGTGGCTATAACTACTAGGATAGTGGTTTGCCAGCAAAACCCTTTAGAATTTGTGCCAGCGGAAAACGCTTGTATGGTTCGTAGTAATAAAAAAGTTCAATCCCTATAATGCATGCTACTCCCCCTTTACCTGCCTACTAGTCTCGGAGGCAGCCAACGCGGCATACAAACACTGGGGACTCTACCACATTCCGGAAACCTCAAGACTGCCCTTGAGAAAGACGCTGTTAGGAGGTAAATCGTATCGTCATCGAGTTGAACTACGACTACACGTTTTAAGGATAAAAGAAATCAACCGGTAACTGGACATGTGCTTAGGTATGCTTTCTTGATTTGGTGTATCCTCCTGATGGACTTCTAAATACAGTTTTCTATATTACATTTGGCTGCTTCAGGTGCTGTCTACTTCCACCTGCCAGCAACTCTTTCCAATATCTCTAGTCTACAGTGACAACTACAAACATTCACCCCCCTCTCAACAAATAGCTCCTAAAATTTCTTCTCCTTTACCCACGCTGCAGGTACCAGTTGTGAGCCAATTGACTCGTCAGGTAGGCAAATGGCGTAGGCACTTCCGCAGAGCCCTTGCGTGCCACTGGGTGTCGCAGGTAGACGGCCGCGCAGATATTCTGGTTCACCTCGAGATACTTGGGGATAAAGGCAAATGCCGACATGTAGGGACGTGGCCTCCACGGCGTAGCATACGGCTTCGACTCGTCAATCGGGTTGCGCTCGTCGGCTATCAGGATGCCGCTCAGTCTGCGCATTTCCTCTCGCGACAGCTGCGAGTCGCCCATAATCTCCTTTGCCTTGCCAACCTGCTCTTCCGATAATCCCTCGAGCCCCTTTCCAATCTCTCGCTCTCGGTTGAGCTTCTCGCCACCCTCTGTACTCGTAGCTTCGTCCGTGGCCGCACCGGCGTCATCCTTGACCGTCATCTTGCCGAATGCTTCCCGCATCATCTCGTGGCTCTTCATCTGTACCTCGAGCTCCGTCATCAATTCCTTGGCGCTGATATTGCTGTCTTCAGGATGTGAAAGGAAGCGCTTCACGTCGCTGCGGAAAAGACGCAACTGTTTCTTTTCTCTGGCACTGAATTCTCGCGGCGACTCCTTCATCATCTTTTTGACATTCTTCAGTATGAATCGAAGTTGGCGGTTGGTCATTTTCCATCTTTCCTCTTCTGACAGGGTTTCAATGCCAGGGGCTTCTGTTGCTGGCACTTCAGCTGCTGGTGCTTCTGCTTGCGCCTCCTCCTGGGCCTCTGCCTCTTCCTTTGCGGCGACCTCTCCCTCTTCTGCTGCTGTCGCATCAGACGCACTCGCAGCTGATTCACTAGCAGTTTCTTTGTTCAGAAAACTCTTTTGGAATGCGTCGGCTGACTTCTTCCTGGCCTCGAGGTTCGCTCGCAGACTCTTGTCACTGGCTGATGTCTTTTGCATACCGGTGCCGTACATGACTTTTTCGATCTCGACCTGAAACATGTCGCCAGGGTTTAATTGATACGAGGGATGAACCATCTGAGATCATCAAATTAGTCTAAAGTATGTCGCAAGGTGCTTTGTAGACTGTACCTTTTTGCCATTGACTTTGACAGCACCGTGGATGATAAACTGGCGTGCTTGTCGCACACTGCTCGCAAATAGAGCGCGGAACACAGCAGTGTCCAGTCTTCTTTCCAGAGGTGCAAACGTCATTTGCATGTACGGAGTCATCTTGCTGAAAGACTCCGACAGCGTCTTGTTGACATCACCGAACCGACTGGGCGCTGATCGTGGCGGCGCGTGCACTGGTGCTTTTGAGTAGGATTCGGCCGTAACAGTATTGTCGCTCCGGCCAGAGCCTCGGCCTGCAGCCTGCTCGGATCCGTCATTGGCAGCGAGGTACTCAGGAGGCATGTCGACGGCCGACAAGAGTCGACGTGAAAAGAGTCGCACCCACTTCTTCTCGGGAACGTGTTCGCCGTGATATGCTCGAGTTTTCGACTTGGCTGCCCATTTCTGTTGGAAGAATGTTGGGTTATAACGGATCTGAGGCTCTCTTCCAACGTTGCGCGACATGTTGTAAAGGTTATATTTGTTCCATGACTGTCGCAGTTTCTAGGCGAAGATAAATGTCAGCGTCTTCTGTGGCAGACTTGAATCCTGCATACCACAACAACATCCATTGATCGCCAGCACAAGGCTGCCGTCATCCAGAATCACACTTACCGGCCTTACCAGGCTGTAAAACCTATACGGTTTACGCATTTCTGTGAATTTGACGTGCGCAGTGCAGCGCTATAGAATGCCAACCGCTCGTGTGCTCAGGAGCTGGTCACTGCGAGAACCAATTTTTTGGTGTAGCTATCTAGTCTTCTTTTGCCGGAGTTTTTCCCGACCGGAGCGCCGGTTCCTCCGCCGCCATGGGCGTGCTTCCCGAAAGGGACGGACAGGACCAAAAGAAGTGGGTCCACTAAACGCGTCCCTGGTGTAAGACGCGTTGGTGCACCACTGCACGATTTGTTCTCTATAACAACTTTGCTGCTCTTTGGTTGCCTACCTGAACCTTGAAGCTGGGAAAACATTGAACTGTCTCCTGCCTTGGCTGGAACATTTGGATAGTAGTTCAGATGTTTGCCTGAGACAGTCATCATGCTTTCTACAACCTCTCCAGTTCCTTTTCCTCAAAGTGCACCGCACTCCTCACTTAAACGAGACCAACCCCACGAGTCCGACTACCCAAAGCCGAAGCCGAAGTCCCGTCCCAAAGGACCTTTTGTGGAAGATGACGACGAATCCGATGATGAAGATAGCCAGCAGAAGGAGGAGTCCCCGTCGAAGAAGCAAATGCTAAGCCGACCAGACGACGATGGTGTACCTCCGTTCGCGCCGCAACCAAATGACACTGATGATGTTTCGACCACAGAAAACGCCAACAATGAGAATAAAGATGTTACAAATGGTGTTCCGGGGCATCCCGATGAGCCGGAATCTGAAGTCACAGTCCCTGCCTACGCTCCGGCCGCAACAGCGGACCTGCCCTTATTCTCAGGATCTCTATTTGCCAGCCTGGGAGGGACGAAATACAACATGACGACCTGTGCTGGCCAAGTACATGGAATCAAGCTGCGTGAGAAGTGTGCAACTGTGGCATATGACCAAATTGTGGCAGCCAGGTCAAAAACAAAGGAAGGACGAGCCAAACGAAGTTACTACGGAATTGATATACATACACTGATGGAAAACGCCACAAACGAGATTTCTGAGTGCCGCAAGACCACGAAGCCCAGCGGGCCTGTTCAATCGATCGAAATCCCAACAACAACAACCACCAAAGGCAAGAAGGGTAAAAAGTCTTTACTCTGGACAGAAAAGTATCGTGCAAAGAATTTTATCGACCTCTGTGGTGACGACGGCACAAATCGCAATGTGCTTCGCTGGCTGAAAAGATGGGACCCTATCGTCTTTCCTGGTGCGGCCAAGTCAAATTCAGCGGTAGTCAGACGCCCGGGAGCAAAGCCAAATGTGGAAGACGAGAAGCCTCACAGAAAGATACTCCTTCTTACAGGGCCGCCGGGTCTTGGAAAGACCACGCTTGCTCATGTTTGCGCAAGACAAGCTGGCTATGAAGTCTTGGAAATCAACGCAAGTGATGACCGGAGCCGTGATGTGGTCAAGGGCCGCATCCGCACCAGTCTAGGAACCGAAAGCGTCAAGGCTGTTGGAAACCGCAAAGATAATGATGGCAACCAAAAGGTGGCCAAACCGGTGTGCGTTGTTGTGGATGAGGTGGACGGCGTCGTCACCGGTTCTGGAGGCTCTGGCGAAGGGGGTTTTGTCAAAGCACTCATGGACCTTGTTCTCACGGATCAGAAAAACTCCTCGACGTCTGGTTCTGGCTATGACAATTCTCGAAAGAAGAAAAAGGGCGACGATTTCCGTTTAATGAGACCCCTAGTCCTCATCTGCAACGACGTGTATCACCCATCGTTGCGACCATTGCGACAGTCGAATCTTGCAGAAATAATCCACGTTGGCAGACCGTCCATTGATGCTGTTGTCGGTCGCCTAAAGTCAGTGTTTGACAAGGAGGGGATCCCGTGTGATAAAGATGCATCACGCAAATTGTGTGAGGCGGCTTGGGGGATGACGAGTGGTATTGACGCGAAACGCGGTGCCGAAAGTACAGTGGAAGGTGATCTAAGAGGGGTCATGGTTGTCGGAGAGTGGGTGGCAAGCCGATTCCGAACGTCTGCAAACAAAAATTCGAGCCAGCGTCTGAGCCGCCAGTGGATTGACTCCAACATTCTACATGACCTGTCCAACGGCGCTGCCGGAGCCCGAGGCCTAGGGCGAGGAAGCGTCAAAGATATTGTCGGGCGTCTATTTCAAGAAGGCGGCGGCTTTCCGAAACAAGCCATGGACTTTTCTTCATCTAAAGACAAGCACGAGCAACCCAAGACAGAGCTTGGCTTTGGTGAACAGCAGAAGAAGTACTCAATGGACCGCCTAAGACAGATGGTTGAGACGAGTGGCGAAATCAGCTACATCATGAATGAGATTTTGGCCGAATACCCGAACCGAGAATATAATGACGACCTTTACCTGAGCAAGCCGAATCAGGCATATGACTGGATGCATTTTCACGACTCGTGCCAGTCCCGTCTATTTGCGAGTCAAGAATGGGAGCTAGCACCATACCTTAGCCAGCCGGTCCTGGCATGCCACCACCTCTTTGCATCACCCAAGAGATTTATGAACACTACAGGCGGCTATGGACGGTGGGGTGCAGGTGCAGAAGAAGATGAAGGCCCTCCTATGCCCTTTTCCGGCCCTCGTGCTGATTACCAGGCAAACGAAGCCGAGAAACATAACCGAGCAATGCTTCAAGAGATGCAAAGCCAGCTCAGCCCGACGCTCATGCGATGCTTCAGGAGTTCTGAAGACATGGCAATGGATTTTCTCCCGTACCTGGGGCGCATGGTATCGCCAGACGTCAAGCCAGTTGTTGTCGGCGGCAGCCAAGGATCTACTGCCAGCGTTCGCAAAGAAAGCGAAAAGCAAATGGTCAAGCGAGCAACTGACGTATTAGCCGACATGGGCATCTCACTCATCAAAGGCAAAATCGAAGATGGCCCGCTCTCAAGCCGCGGGCCGCAATTCGTCTACCGCATGGAACCGTACGTTTTGCTCCCCTTGTAACCAAAGTCCATTCACTAACACATCATCCAGGGATCTCGACGCATTGTGCAACTTTGAAACAGGTCTCACCCTCCTATCCTCTCAAGCCCCGGCCCGCTACGCAGTCCGCCAAGTGCTCGACCAAGAACTCAAACGCACCATTGCCCTACGCGAAAACCAAGCGCGCCAATCCCGCTTCCAGGCGGGCAGCTCCAACGCCGGCGCGCCGCCTTCAACCGCTGAGGCCAAGACGCTTGCATCCTTGGTACCAAAGGGCGGCAGCGACAATGGCAGCGGCAGCCCGGAAAAGGAAAAGGTTGTAAAGCGCGACTTTTTCGGACGCATCGTCGAAGAACGAGCCGTTGAAGAGCTGGACGGACAGAATGCAGAAAAGAATGCGCAGAAGCAGCGCAAGGTGTGGGTGACGTATCATGAAGGGTTGAATAATGCCGTCACGAAGCCCATTTCGCTGAGAGAGTTTTTGAAGCCGCTGTGAGGTGACGACCTATCTATATATTGGATTTTGCAACTTGGGAAATTGCGTGCATGGGACGAATCGGCGTAATTTAGATTATACTCTTTTAAACATGACAATTGACTACACAGGATGACTTTTACATGGAATCAAGTTGACAGGTGACATAGAATCATCAAGATGGGGACTACCACACTCAGATGTGTACTTTTGCAGTTTTGCTACATTTTCTATAGAGAAATCTTGTATCCAAAAAGAAACCCTTTCCCCGAAAACATCTTACAGCTTCGACTTTGGCCTTTGCGGCGGCGAAACAAGCGGATCATAAACCGTCTGGCTAAGGGTATCAACCGGCGTCGCAGTGGAATGCACCGACAAGCTCCTCGTATCAACCATGCCCGGGTGCAAGTCCTCAATCTTGGCAGCGCCCACAAGACGCATATTCATCTCCAGCTCGTCCTTGAGCAGCTGCATGGCGCGCTCGACGCCGTCCTGTCCGTAGCCGCTCATGGCGTACAAAAAGGGCCGCCCGATGCCCACGCCTGTGGCGCCGAGGCACATGGCCTTGAGGATGTCGCCGGCTCTGCGGACGCCGCCGTCGACGAAGATCTGCAGCTGCTTGTCGAGGCCGCGCGTGCGCAGGATGGGCATCACCTCGGCCAGCACCTCGATGCCCGAGGGGGCAAAGTCGAGCTGGCGGCCGCCGTGGTTGGAGAGGACGACGCCCTGGACGCCTGCTTGGGCGGCGCGGAGGACGTCTTCGACGCGCTGCACGCCCTTGAGGATGATGGGCATCTTGGTCACGCTCTGGAACCAGGGAATATCCTTCCAGCTGAGCGAGGGGTCGATGAAGGAGGAGATGGCGCGGGCGGCGCCCTGGCTTGTGTCGGTCTGCGAGCCTTGCTGCACGTCGCTGCCCTTGTCGGTGAACTTACTGCGCATGTCCTTTTCGCGGCGGCCGAGGAGCGGAGCGTCGACGGTGATAAAGAGGCCTTTGCAGCCGCGCTTCTCGGCGTGTTCAATGATTTTGCGCGTAATGGCGCGGTCCTTGTTGACGTAGAGCTGCAGCCACTGCACCTGGTCGCCTTGCTTGGCGTCGACGATTTCGTCAAACGAGCATGATGCCAGCGTAGGAATCATCTGGATTACGTTGTGGGCTTTGGAGGCGCGTGTGAGTACGACTTCACCTTCTGGGTGGCCTAGCTTGCCGAGAGCAGTAGCGGTTACGTAGAAGGGAACCGAGGTCTGGCTGCCGAGCATTCTCGTCGAGAGGTCAACGGTTTCGACATCGACGAGAATCTGGGGACGGAACCAGATACGATGGAAGGCATTGTGGTTTTCGCGCATCGTCTAAGGTCAAAAACGTTAGCTGAAGACTTCAACTTCCGCTACAAGGATCAGAGAAGTCTTACAATCTCGTCGTCTGAAGCACTGGAATAGTATGCCCAAGCCGTCTTCTTCATGACTCGACGGGCAACCGCCTCGAAGTCGAGCAGGTTGTAGCATTGTGACAGGAGCGGCTTCTGGGCAACGCGGGCCTGACGCTCAATCTCCTCGGGGTCTTCTTCCTTTGGTTCCTCCTTTTCGACAGTCGACATGTCGACGGGTCCGAGGTGCTTGGACTTGTCAAGGTACTTGTCGAGCGTATCAGGAGGGTGGATGGGCTCGAACTCTTCGGTGGCATCTTTGCCCTGTGGAAAGATTGTCAGTATGTGACGGTCCGGGAATGGTGTTAACTAAAATGGCATAAGAAACATACAGCATAGTCTAGGATAATCTGGTCGCCACCAGGGTGTTCTGTTGAGGAGATGGTCAGTCTTGGTTGCCACACTCATGGCGTCGCCATCGCGTAGAGTCAGTATGTCTAACCTGGCAGGAACTCGGTGACATCGTATGCTTTGCCCTATAGAAATTGTCGTCAGGATACTTTGTCAAAGGCATGAGAAGCAAACAGGAAGCGCACATGAATAATGACCCAACACGACTCGGCACTATTGTGCTCGGCAATCTCGCCGCCTTTGAGGACCATGCTGGAGAATCGTATGTAGCCGGGTGCGGGGGAAGCACGTTGCGGGTGGTGATAATGATGATGCAGGTTCCGAGTTGTTCGCAGCTCCCGTCTTTTCAACAATAAAATAAAGAAAAAGAGCAGCTTCAAAGGAAAAGAAAAAGGAAACCAGCCCCAAGGGTCAATTCCGCAGCGAAAAGGGTATACGTGTACAGAAGCCGAGAACTTCTCCGGGTTATTTGTAAAAAGTAAGGGCAGAGGCAAATGCGGTGCCCGGCCCCCAGAAGTAAATGACGTTTTAGCCGGTCTCGGTGCTCCTGGGGGCGGGACCTTTGGGGGTAAAGTCGCGGCTACACTTGCTTCCTCCTGCTATCCGTGGGGGAATGTGGGTGCGCCATAGTGCTGGGGGTGCCAATCAGCGCCCGGCTAATCCTCATCCCCTCGGTACTGGTAGCGCGTCGCTCGGTCTGCCGGAAGCACTAATTATCTATTACTCGGGGTGCTAGCACAGTAGGAACTAAGGGCAGTGGCAAGCGATATGGCTGCGGGATCGATCTGGGGTTCACTTACGAAATAGTTATTGTCAATAGGTATTGGGGACAGACCAATTCGATAGGCTCTGAATATAATACTGGGAGTTTCCACCGAGTATGCCTATTCGCAACTTGGAGAATCTACTTTATAATATTATCCCGTCGGCAAATATACCGCAGCGCCCCCCAGCCATACGAGTTAGATGCGCCGATTTGATCTCCACTCTCGCCTTTTCGGGGCAGCGGCAGACGAACATGTGCCGCCGTTCTCATACCACGATCTGTGTAGCCAACCAACTACTGTATGACACGCATCCCTGTACTCTGTACATTATATAGTAACCATCGGATACAATTCATAAAAAGAATAAAATATGCATGTTATAATTTTCGTCTATAAACTTGACGCTAAGCACAAAGAACCAACAAAGACAACAAGAATCATCCAAACAAACCATACATATGCTTCATCTAGTCCCCCCCTCTTTACAATGTAGCCACCTGCGCTCTGCCCAATTCCGTTTTTTCTACTCCTCGCCTGACTTATTTCCAATCGCTTAGCCCGGCCCAAGGGTCGCTTGGCTGCTGCGGCTGACCCTGTCCGTGCTGCCCGCTTTGCGGATGGCCACCCATTGGCTGCTGGTAGCCTTGACTCCCGTAATGAACCGTCTGCTGCGGTCCTAGGGGCGGCGGGCCTGGTGGAGGTGGCGGCGGCACGAATCCCTGGGGCACGTATCCTTGCTGGGGATGCTGGTTATGCTGCATCTGTTGCTGTGGTTGCTGCTGCCCATATGCAGGATAGGATTGCTGGTATGCGTGGTGAGGCTGCCCAAACGACGTTTGCGTGGCTGGTGGCGACTGCGGCCCTCTCATCGCATTCATCCCAAACGACGTTTGATTCGGTGGAGGTGACGTTGGTCCGGGTGTTGGTCCATACTGGCTCGGGTTGTATGTTGGTTGCGTAAAGGTGCTGGCCGGCGGTGGCGGGCTTGTATAGCCGCCATATGACTGTTGGTGTGCCGGCGGTGATGTTGGAACTTGGTACTGGCCCGGGTAGTTGGTTTGCTGATACCTTGGTGCTTGGCCACTCTGGAACAGCGGCGCAGGCGTTTGCCTTGCTGGTTTCTGCGCTGGCGACTTGGTTCCCTCCATTGACATGCGCTCCATGAGTCCACGCATCCGCTCTTGCTCCAAAGCAGCCTGTGCACCCCGCCCAGAGGACTTTTCTCTCTCAATTTGGTCCAGAAGCTGTGCTCCCTCGGAGCGGCGATTGTTTACGTACGTCTCTACGTTCTTCTCCAGGCTTCCCACCGTATCTCGCATCTCCGAGTACCAATTTTTGGCTCCTTGAAGACCGGCGTAGAGATCCAAAAACTCTTGGTATGCCTTCTTGTATCGGTTGATGACCGACGATCGCTGCCGCTGGATAGCTTCGTATTTGCTCTGCTCTGATCGGACACGCTTGTCCTGCAGCAGGGAGTTGAACGTCCCTGTGAGCTCCTTCATCAGTGCAGACTGCTTTTGGTTCGCCTGTAGCAAGCGGTTTTGATGTGGCCGGAATTTTTCAAGCTCTTGCTGAAACAGCTGTGTCTCGTAGTTGGAGATGGACTTTTTGTTGAGGATCAAGACTTGGGAAATGTCGTCGTTGTGTACCTGGTCGTCAAAGTTAACGCGACTGTCCTTTTTATATTGCGCACACGACAAGTACTCACCTTTTCCTTGAGGTCCTTGAGCACCTGATTGCGTTCTCGTTTGATCGAGTTTAGCTTCTTTAGGAAATCCTCTATAAGAGTAATCTGGTCCTGGATACTTGGTCCACTCTCACTAAAGTCGGCATCAAGCAGATTCTGCTCAGCGGCTGGGCTCGTCGCCTGGCTATCTCTTGACTTTGCATCTGTGATGGCCCGCTGGAAAAGGCTATCCACTGTACCGTCCTGTGCCGCCCGTCGCATTTCGTGAAAGTCGTTCTCGTTCTGGCGCAACTTGCTAGACAGCTGGCCATCACTGCGTGAGGCTTGATCCAACGCCTCACGGTAACTCCGAATGTCGCTCCTCAGCGTAGTTGTGAGACCCGCACTCGGCTGCTGTGACCACTCGCTTTCGTATTTGGATCGCATCTTTTCACACACGCTTTCTTCTCTATCAAGAGACGTCGAGCAGTCGTCCAGCTTTTTAACGATTGCCTGTCGTTCTGTGCCCAAGAATTCGAAAATCGTGGAGGGATCCTCGTGGTTACCGACATCCTCACACCACTGCCGAAAGTCTTCGTCCGGCAGCGCGTCCTGGTCGAAGCCGCCTTTCAGAACTTGCAATGCACCTGGTAGGCGAAGGTAGTCAAGGCTCGCCGCCATCTCCCCGTTCGCAGTGTCCACCTTTTCCGTCTCGGCTCGCACGAGCTTTGCCTTTTCCTCGTCGTACAAACTTGCTGATTCAGTCACTGCCATGGGGACAATCTTTGCGAAGAGATCGGGTCCGGTGATGCGCTGAATATCCTGTCCGGCATAAAGCTCGCTGACAGGAATGGGCTTGGCCGCAGGGAGCTTGCCAATCGGAGCCAGGCTAGCCTCCGCAGGTACCGGGTCGTGATAAATGTAGTCATTGTCTTTGAGAAATTCCTTGTGCTTGTCCTGAACAGTTGCGTAGTGGCGCTTGCAGAACTCCTGTAGCTGAGGGCCAGTCTCTGAAGTAAGGTTTGAACTGGAGGGCACTGAGCTTGGGAAGCCTCTGGCCAATCGGTCCGCTTCCTTGGCTAGACCTTCTGCTACCTTGAGTCTCGCGACCGCAATGCCGTGCTGCTTGCCTTGTTCGTCGGCCAGTGCTTGATAGTATTGTGCTATCGAGTTGAAAAGATTGGTTTTTATCTAGTATTACGATTAGCGCGTCCGTCCTCAATGTCCATATTTTGTCGCGCAGCAATTGACATACCGTGACCATGGTTAGCCAGACCTTTTCGAACAAGGCTCTCGTGACGTTCTCCTGAACACCCTCGAGCGCTTGGCTGTAAAGATATCCAGCTTGGGCAGCCAGTTTGGCACGCAGAGCAATCTTTGTATTATCGGCCGTCTGTTTTTCAATGAAAATCTCCTGCGCCTGTGCCAGCATAACGTTTATTAGAGCCTTGACGGTCTCTCGACTGAGATCAAACGAAGGGGCATGGAGAAAGTTGTCGTTGATGTAGGTGAACATGCCTGCGGCGGCTTGGAAAGAGTGATATGCCACTTTCAGGGCGGATTCGTCTGATCGGTTTTGAAGAGCGGCGTGTGCGGAGAGGATGGAGGAGATGTTGAAGATGACGGAGGCCTTTTCAAAGGCAAGGGAGTATTGCGTCGTCGGCTTGTGTGTAAAGGCATCGAACCTAGAGTGACAGTTAGCATACAGGGCATAGCTACAGCATATTCAAAACCCTGGGTCTAGCATACCACGTAAAGGATATTTTTATGTGAGCTTCGTCAATGGGGAAGCGCAGGTCCAGCAGCTCGAGCTGACCGTAGTAGCGGTAGAGCATGTCCCGGCCAGACGTACTCTCTTTTCCGGCGCCTCTCATATCCTGACGCAGGCGGTTGAGGGTCTCGCATTCTTCTGCATATCGTTCGGGATCATCGCCGTATGTGTTGCGGATGTATTGCTTGAGCGGCGTGACCCAGTCGACCTCGTTTGTCGCCTTTACAGGCACCGAAATCATCGGAGATTGTGCCATCTTGCGAGGGGAGATGACGGCAATCGCACCAATGCCGATAGTGCTGAGAAGGTCTCGTGTCTATTAACCAAGGACAATCGAAATATCGGCGGTGGCAGAGGAGCTTGGTGTACGACGTCCTCTTCGCTCGGCTCCCGGCGTCCAAGGCTGATGCTGAAGCGATGTATGTCGCACGCTTGGTCGGTCCCGAAAGACAGGGTTCGTTGCAGCAGGTCGCCTGATATGCGGCCACGGCAGATGTGGCTGCCGTACGTATGTATGAGGTGCGTTGTGCCGTCCCAGATTGGGGGCGACGGGCTGGTGTGGATGTTGGCGACGCAAGCTCTCGAGGCTGGTCTGGGTTTCGCAGCGAGCCAAACAGATGCAGCGGATGGGTGCTCTGCTGGCCGTAGGATCCTCGATGGAAGCGTCGGAGCTGCGCGTGGGCGTGCTTTGTGTTACGTCGGTAGGTATGGGAGGGTAAGAACTGGCGGCGGGCGAAAAAGGACAAAAGTACTCTCTGTTCAGAGCCCAATGTCAGCCTGGCCTTGGTTGGAGGTTGACGTGTTGCTCGCCGCAGGGTAAGAAGGAAGAGGAGGAAGCGGGGTGGTCGAGCTGCGGCGGCGGCGGTGTTGCTCAGGTCCCCCGCGGGCGGCGCTAGTACAAGCAAAACCGTTGCAGGCTATGACGAAGTAAATAATTACTGGTAGTCGGTTTTGGGCTTGATAACTCGACGAAGGCCAACCAGTAATTCATTCACCTTGACGTGCGAATCAGGGTGTTTCTTTGGTATAATGTTTTGCCGTGCTTCAAACAATCAAATATCTTTGCCTTCTCTCACCGCATGACATCTTGATTGCCAATAGAATGGCGGTCCATGATTGATTCTTTAGGGACTGGCTTCATACATAATTAGCCGCCTGCACTAGCCAGGGACTGCCACCCACCACCCACTCACACACACCTCCAAGAGCATAATTCGGCGGCAAAGGCTGTGGGATCAGGAGCCGCCTTCTCGTTTCTGAGTCTGCAACTATTCCCAGATCATTTTTTTTTCGAGCCAATGCGCATGCACAAAGGTGCGAACCAAGCCTCTGGGAGCCTTTAATTCGCTGCTGCTGTCAAGCCACCTCCATCCGATTGCTACCCTGTATACGAGACGTCCATGTCAGCTTGTTCTATTGGATGTGCCAGCGCCAGTGTAGAAGCAAAGGTTGGTTTGTCTAGAGTCTGAGACATTTTCCCCCTACGAAGCTACGTATTCCGTAGATTGGCAGCATATTGGTTTATCCTCGATCCCTTTTAGACGAGTAAAGCTAAGCGTGCCCTTTGCTAATAACGAACGAATCGCCTGCCGCTCCATACCCCATCGGCATGCAGCTTCTAGAACGAATGAAAGCACGTTGCAGCCCTGTGGCTTGTCACACATGAAGCGCTCACCTGTCTGGTCAGCCTACGGCGCAACAAGTGTTTGTAGACAGGACCCCTGCTCACAGAGTCTCTCATTAGCGCCGGAGAGGCACTACACCACGCCGCTTGTCACTACACGAAACATTAGAGCAACATGTCTCATTGCTTATAACCCCGCCAATTAGTAAATCACTTCAGCTCGATTGCAACCCATCCAAGTATCGAACTCCTCCAATAAACCTGAAGCGAGGCTAATCCCGGTATGAGGACGTCGAAAGCCCTACGGCTACACCACATTTGTGCAGATACGTGCTGGCGTAACAAAAGAAAATAGTGCCCTCGTTGTTTTCTAGATGAGATCATCTCCAAAACTAAACCAATAAAATGGATTACCAATCCTTACTTCATGGATAGCCTGTAAGTTGTTATTCGATAAGCAGTATCTTGGGTGAAATGTTACTTGCCAGGTTTGGCAAGTATCGCTGCGAATTTCTCTACTGGGACTAGCTTCACTTCGTCGTCGCATTCCCTTTACAGATCCACCAGCGGAATTTGTGAACATGCGACTTATACAGACATCGGCGGTTTTCGCAATCAGACAAAACTATTCTAGCTCATCTTAGTATTATCAGACCAAATGACTTCCGACAATCGGCCTCGACGCTTATTTTACTTCTAACTGCTTTCGAGCACTACTTGATGGCACCTCTCTCCTGCTCTCTATTGTTGGTGCAGCATCATCAGACTCTGCTGATTGCGTTGCCTTGTCCGTCACAGTGACGGTGTCACCGACTCGTATCATTGCGCCTATCGGAGCAGCAAATGCATACTGACCAAAGACTGGTTTTTCTAAACTCTCGGTTAATATAAACCATCTCTTCAGAGACAGAATGCCACTTACGAGGAAACACTTTATTTACTCGTCGGTCTTTCGCCAGCAGCCCGTATAGTTGTTTTTCTCTCGGGCACGTCGTTCCAGTCTTGATGTCCACGTTCAAACTGAGGCAACGGGGCGTCATAAATACACAGCGAAGAGTTGCCTTGTACCCCCCGTCCGATCCATCCACAACTAGCTCTCGCCAGTCGTCCTCCTCAAAAGCTGCGCTCTGTGGACCTACGTCGATGTGAATGTTTGGTCGAAGCTGCAGCATGACGTCCTCGTCCCTATACTTTGGTGGCAACCTGGCTATCATTTCCTTCTCTGATGCTGTCGAAGTGACGAGGAACGGCGCCGCGTCTGCGAAGCGGATTCTCTGCGGTTGCGCATTTTCGCCGGTATTCACCGTCAAAGACGTAAGCTGCTTTGGGATATAGGCTATGCCGGGGATTTCGCGGCTTCCACTACCTGATATAAAGACCAAACGGACAGATATATCTAGGTGCTTGCTGAAGAACTTTGCCGCCGCATCCCCCATGTCCATGCCCGTTGCCGTTGTGCCAAAGATGCTGAGCGTGTACGTTTTTGCGTTGAGGCCGGCCAGCGGCGATGGTGTGAGCGGCAATGTAATGCCACCATCAGAAGAGTCCGTAGTACATTTTACACAAAGTTCCGACCAGTCGTCGTCGATGGATGGTTGGAAAAGGGCAAGCTTGTACGTCTTCTTAATTGTAAGATGCTGTACCAGACGATCTTGCCCTTCGACGGGTGTCTTGACCACCGCGTACTGCCTGTCGAAACGAAACCCGGCGCTCGTTATTTCGGCCATGGAAACCTCAACTGGAAGCATCGATTTTATGGGATATATGAAAAGCCGCCGTATTTTCATCTTGCTCGAGTTCTGAGCGTTGGGCTCGCTCGGGTTGTCCATATTGGTGACCAGAGGACTGCAGTTGGAATACTACACGTCCGTCGAGCAATCAAGGAGGCTTGCATGCAAGCATTATCGCTAGGGTGTTATCAATTCGACCTAACAATTGACTTTAGCACAAGATCTCGAACCCCAAGACGCCACTTCTTACCACTGTTGTTCGGTGCTGTGGGCGTCACTCAATCCAGACCCACCCTTCAACGTCTTGTTGGTTATCTCAATATCCTCGAGTTGGTATCTCTTCAAGGCCCTATATTGTCACAAACGTCCGACAACCTTGCTTTATCAACCCTGCTGATGTAGTTGAGCATGAAAAGTCTCTTGTCGATAAGTAAGCGGGAAAAGATGCCGAGGGCGGAGGGAAAACTTCGCTCAACTATACCCAATCCGGCAAGTCGTGGCGAGCCCCACCCACAGGACACGAGCGTGCAATGGCAGCTCACGCCATTTAACATAGTCATCCTCGCTCACAGTCTCGCAGTACTTACTCACTGAATCGTCGGCCAGCTGCTCTCTTTCGTGTCGATTGGATTGGTACCTCCTTGACTTGGACTGTCCTCTTGATGCTCCGGACTCTGTTGTGAGTCTCGCCGAATGACGGCCACCCAAGTCTGCCTATAAGCCGAATCGTACTTCGCGACAATGCCCAGTGAGGTGCCTCTCTCAAGCAAAGATATGGCCAGCGTGCCTTGCACAGCGTGCAGAAAGCGGCGAGTCAAGGTAATTTCGCTATTCATTTTCGCTTGAATCTCCATTTCGAGAGTTGTCATCTCCTCTAACGCCCGCTCTAGTGCGATAAACGACTGCCGGGATGTCATCGATGCGAAAAGTCATCCCAGCCATGCCCCGGTTACAACAAGTTGCGGAGCTTTCTGGATCAAGGCGCCGCTCTCCGAGAAAAGTATGGCGACCAACAGCCTCGCGAAAACAGCCAAGGAATTAAATCCGGCACAAGCACGTCACCATCATCGGAGACTGCCTCAGTAGCCCGTACTCCCAAGACCGTGGATGCTGCGATATCACCACCTGCGCCAGACCGTGGCACACTTAGCACAACAAATAGTACGACGGCAACAAATGGAGACTCACAAGGCACTTCGAGGAACCATTTAGAGGCCGACAACTTATCAGACTCGGCCTATGATGGAGCGTCCGAGTCGTACGACGCTGCTTTTTTCGACCTGGATCCGGATGTTTACTTTGCAGAAGGTAACAACTGCTGCGGATGGGTTCCCAATCTTACCTTTGTAGAGGATGCCGATGTTCCCACTCTATCGTGGCGAAAGACAATTGCGTCGCAGAACTTTTCAGAATCTTTGACCGACGAGGGAATGCCGATAACGGACAACGAGTCTAGTACCTCAAACGAGTCGCAGAGAGAGGCAGACTACGAAACGGCTCATCTTATTCAACATTTCTCGCAGCACATAAGCCCTTTCCTCGACGTTTTCGACGCCGAGAGATACTTCGGACATGTTGTACCAATCAAAGCTCTGCAGAGCTCTCTATTGACTAATTCACTAGCAGCGATTGCGGCAAAGCAGTTCGCGAAAACGAGACGGGAGAATGACGGCAATGACAGCTCCTTAGCAAGATTGGTCCTTGCCCGGGACCATCCCGGTTCAAGTGTCGATTGGTTCTACAAAGCAGCAAGCTTCTACGACAAGGCTATTTGCCAGATGTTACAACAGCTTCAAAGCTTGAGCGACGGAGATGGCAGAGCAAGCAAAAGCCCTGGCTCTAGTGGTGCTATTACTAGTTCCAGTAACAACACACCTCGATCTTTTGCTTCCTCACCACAAATGAAGAGACGCCGAAGCGATAGAAAAGATACCCCTACCAACGCTGCGACTATACTAGACGATCTTCTGGCCGCTGTGTCCGTGTTTTTGCTTTATGAATCGCTCGACAATCGCCAACTGGAAACTCTCAACCACATGTCTGGCGCACAGTCATTACTGTCCAAGAACATACCCAGCTCCATTCTAAATCAACGAGCAGCGATTCGACCCGGTATGCTGAGTAGCATCGATACCAGCAAAGCCTGGCAAGCGACCTTTTGGAACGTTGCCAGAATAGACTACATTGTTGCTTACACCGAAGGCACTATGCCACGACTGAACACGGGAGATGAGCAATTGTGGAAAGCGGCCGGACTGCCTCTTATAATGACAAATGGCCTCCTTCAACCGGAATCGATCTGCAGAAACCAGCTTTCAGAATATGGCTCACTGGAAATGACGGAGGCGGTGGCATGCAAAACGCTCATCTGGATCGTTTTACGATCCCTTGCATATGTCAGCGCAGAGAAAGACAAGATGAATGGGTCAAACGACTATGCTCCGACGCAAAACCATTTGTATATTGGGGCAGAAACTTGGCAAGGCCTGCGCCAAATGCTTTCAAACTGGCACGATGCGGTCCCCGACACGTTCCAGCCCTTTGTTGCTTTACCCAAGCCCCAGCAACTCCAGCAGAGCTTTACCAAATCCACACCAAGTCGAAACAGTGCGGGAGACACCATCACGATACAGTTTCCTACGCTATGTTATAGCAATGCCATGGCCTCAACAGCCATGGTCGTGTACCACTTTATTCAAATATTTCTACTTCTTCACAAGCCTCTGGGAAGAATGCCATCGGAGTCTTTTGCTCGTTTCACTTCCAAACGCATGGACGCTTATCGTCTCGCACTACAAGAAATCGATGATCACGCCAGCGCAGTTTGCGGCATTTCGCTGAACCGGCCAATTGATGCGGTTCAGATGCACATGGCTCAGCCACTACATATGGCTGGCCTCTGCTTCGAGTCTGCCGGTCAAAGAGTGGTGCTGGAAGGGTTGCTAAACGGAATTCAGAAGACAACTGGGTTTTCAACAGAATGGATAGTGAGCAGTCTGCGGGACGAATGGGGCTCTAAGGCCATGCGAAGCGGGATGGAGCCCGCGAGTATATAAGCTTGTACTATAATATAACTCTTACCAACAATATGACTGGTATACATCTGTGCAGAATCTTTTTCACCTGGTAAGACGGATCGACACTGCAAACGAGTCGTTTTCTGTTCCTTTGTATCACCTTCTCAAAATTACTCCGTACCTCCTCTCTCTCACTCGCTGTGACCCACCCGCTGCAGTTAAGGTTACAGGCCTGACTGAAATTCCGTACCATAGAGAGCCCGCCTCTGTCTATTGTCATTTTCGCATAGAATCGCAAATGAGGCTCGCTAGGCAGCTTATGAGCTCATCTGCATGGTCGGAGAGAATCGTCTGTCCTATAATTACCTTAGGACTAGAGTCGCTTGCCTAAGTAAGTCAGCATAGTCTCCACCACACTATGGGTCGTTTTCGTTCTGGAAGCATACGAGTACTCGTACAGACTATTATTCGTACGGCTTTAATGGTACCGTGAAATTGAATGCAAAGGCAGAGCACCCGAAATCTACTAACATTTGACCTGATTCAATGCTTCAATCCTAGGCGGTGATGCCAAATTTGGCATGCGGTAACCACGTGAGCTGTGTTACACCAAATCTGCACACCGATACCCCTCGCCCCTGAACCCGTCACCATTCTCCAGTTGGTTCAGAGCCATGAGACCTAATTTTAGGCACACAATAAACGATGTTGGTTGCCATTTTAGGCTTCATCCAGCGAAGCTGGGCATCGATAGCCTTCTACATCTCTCGTATGCGTCATTATCTGTTCCCGGGACAAGCCTCGCCAAAAAGAATCACGACGACCCATCATGACCCAGACTTTCCTCCCACTGACAAGCAGCGATACGCGGCGCGCGATCGCTTCATTGAATCGCTTTGCCCAAGAAAAATTGAGGCACTCGCGTCCAGCTACAAGGACAACATGACTTGTCGGGTGCTTGGGCATAAAAATGGCAGCTTCAATGTCTGCTATTTTGTGGAGTTCAACGATGCAACCAAGTGGGTGGTTCGCATTCCCTTGGAACCATCTCTGTATCAACCGTGGGAAAAGCTTCAGAGTGAAGTGGCTACAGTCAGGTAGTTCAAATCTAGATAAAATTTCGACACATTTAGTATGATTGGCCTAATCGATTCAGCAGATATCTCGAACGGAGCACAACCATCCCCGTGCCGCATATTCACGCCTTCGGTCACGGTGTGACGTTGACCCAAGATAACTCCTCGACCCAAATGTTTCTCATCTCCGACTTCGTTTCAGGTGAACCAGTTGACATAACTCGTCTTAAATCCGTTTGCAAAGACAGAGAACTCAGCGCCCACTTCTTCCATCAACTGATCCGCATCCTTGCCGAGCTTAGAGCCCAAGAGTTTCCAGCAATCGGCTCATTAATGCCGGGGACTGACTCAGCAGAGCCTATTGTCGGTAGTCTACTTAGTGTATCGGCAAATCATATGCGTATCGGGCTGCCGAAGTTCAATACGGCGTCAGCATATATCAAATGTCACCTAGACATAATTCGAGACCAGAGCCGTAGTACTAATGTTGACTATGACGAAGACGAGATTAGAGATGATTTCTTTGCTTTGAGCAGTCTTCTGGAGTACTTTGATAAGCTTATTCCACCAGAACAAGAAAATGGTCCATTTGTTCTGAGCCACACCGACTTGAGACCAGACAACATCATCATCGACGAACACCTGAATATCAAAGCAATCATAGATTGGGAATTTGCAGCCGTCATACCACGCCAGGTATCTGTGCCACCACCTTGGGCAACTGGCTGCGATCCACATCCGTACACTTATCTTTTCACCTCCAACTTTCGCGATGGTGTATACCAGGCTGCTTGGAAAGAAAAAGCCTTCGAGGTGCTCAAGTCAGAATGGTACAAGCCACACAGCGCTCGACTTGCGTATCTTCTTCGCTACCCTGCGCACTTTTTCACGGCCTTTTATGACAAAGATTATTTTACCGGCCCTGCTATTGCAGAGGAGTTGCATGGCGAAGATCTTGACGCCGCGATAATAGACTTTTTTGAGCGGAATGTAGAGCTGGCCGCAGAGGCGAAACAGATTGCTGCGAAGAACCAAAGATATACAGAATATTTGAAGCAAAACAATTCATATGAGCAAGGATAGCTCAGTTAGCGGCTCCTGAAGTACCCTGTTTGATTCGACGCTGTACTCTCCCTTTCCAGCTCCATTTCCCTCAGCCTAGCTCGTAGTTCCTCAGCCTTTTCCCATAACAAACGGTTCTCATTTGCCAAAGTCTCCCTTCTCTGCTCGTATGAACGCAGCTCACCCTCCAGATTTGCAGCTCTATTCGCTAATCCTGGTCGCTTTGACGCTCGACTCCGTTGCGCCATATGGCCAGAACTCGACAACACCGCCTGAATCTGTGTGGATATATTGGCAATCATTTCCTGGATGTCAGTGATTTCGAAATCCTTTTCTGCGATTTTCTCTTGTGTGGCGGCGATTTGTAGGATAAGACGCTGAATCTCATCCTCTGTCCAGTCCATATTGACAGGCGTGGTGGAGTGTTTTTCTCTTCTTGTTAAGAACGCGACTAAGTAACAATTTCGACGCCAGACAGACTATCAAGAAATGCAAACTTTGTCAGGTCAGAGAATTGGAAGTCAGTTTCCCGCGCGATGCCTGAAGTCCCCCGCACTTTAGGCAGCCTCAGCCATCATTTATGCATGCCAGTTGGCTCTCTATATGGAGCCTACAGCTCAACCTATACTTGCAGTCGCTCAAAGTACACGTGCGTGTGATATGTTCTATGCGTACTGGGTTCTTCGACAGGAAAATAATGACCGTCACGTGGACGAAACGAGACCAGAATGCCCAGTTAATCGAGATGAAGAACGAAATGAAACCAAGTGATATTTGCCTATTTTTGAAAGTACAGAAACCAAAAAGAAGTTTAAGTATACACACTCTCCGTCCAAGCGTTCACTTGCAAGCCTCGTTCAGCCATCTCAGCATCCTTCAAAAAGTCCATCGGCATCCACACCAAATGACCCTTCACCTCGTCCAGCTTCTTTCGCGCATCCTCGGCCGGCATAAACTGGTCAAAAATGTGTCCAGCCTTTACACCTCGCGGTGGGAGATAACGGTCATAGTCGTCGAACGTTTTGACTGTTGTGGGATGTTAGTAAGGGGACGCCCTGCACATGTCGGCTCGTTCATTGTAGGTGAAACTTACTGTGGTCGTCAGGGTCTGCATGGAACAGATGACGGAACAGCTTGGTATTCCGGTCAGCCGAGCCAGTCCAGAAGTCCCAGAGCTCGTCACTGAGAGGGTCCTCAACAAAAGCCCAGCTGTCATCCTTGTCGAAGATTTCGTTGTTGGGATTAATGTTGGGGGGAAGCGCATTTATGTCGCCTTCAGCATTGAGCGGCTGGGGTGGGAGCAAGCCGAGATGCTCGCGCCAGAGGTAGCGGCGAAGCGTGGCAGCGTGGTAGCCAGCCTCGAATGTTTCGCCGTTCATGGTGCTGGGGATCTTCTTGGTGTCTTCCATTACGATACTGAGTTCGCTATCGTGGTAGCCGAGCTGGCTGCGGTCGTTGAGGTTGCTTGAACCGCATAGAACGATGCTGTCGTCAGCAATCAGCAGCTTTGAGTGGATATAAAGCTCTTCTTGGATCCAGTTTTGAATCTCAGTCTCGGGATCATCAGCATTCCAGACTTCTTCAGTTAGGGGTCCTTGGCCGCTCATGGCATGGTGAGCAACAGAAGAAGAAGACTCAAAAGTCTCCTCTGGCTTGGCCTGTTCAAAAATCTTCTTTGCCTCCTGGGCACGGTTGATTGCGGCTTCGCGCTCGTTGGAATTTTGCTCTTCAAGCTTACCCATGTGTTCATCTCTTTCGTGATGACTTTCATCCTTTGTGCCATGTATACCCTCATTCATGATTTCCTCGGCCTGCGCCCGCTGAACCTTTTGATAGCTGATGCCGGTCTTCTTTTCTGCCTCCATAATACCTGGAGTCTTGTTCAAACGATCATAGGACCGCAGGTTGAAGAAGAAAATGTGCTGCTCGGGGTCAACGCCTTGAGCTCTGACCTGCTCAAAGATTGAATGCTCGCCCCGGCAGATGGACTTGTATTGGTAGTCCATTATGGCTCTTGTTCCAGATGCAGCGTTATCGCGGAGGTCGCCAGCAAAGCCAGGAATGGCCGGGATGAGGATAATAATTCTAAACTTGCGGCCTTCTTTTCCAGCTGCTACAACAGCATCGACAATTGCTCTGCCAATAGTGTTGTGGATGGGAGATTGCTGATCACCGGTTGCGGTGATAAAGAATTGGTTTTCTAAGTAGACATAGTGCTTCGCCTTGCTGATAATTTCGCAGTACGCATTCTGGATAGAGTGATCTGTGAGGATTCCGCTTGACCAGTCAGCGCTAGATCGAACGACCTGGGCGCGAACGGTGCCCCGATTATCTAGGTTCTTGGTGCTGAGAGGCGTAAGCGGATGCTTGACGTAGTCACCACAGGGATGTTTGGGTCTCTGAACACCAGCCAAGTCCTCATCCTCGCCTTCGCGGCCCTCCAAGATGATCCAGTCATATCGGTCGTCGCGCTTGTACTTGTCACGTTTGGTAAAGTTCCAACGGAGGACAAAGTGCTCAGCAATGTCATATACGCAAGGACCGACAACACCCATTGCAACGTCGTGCCAGGGCATGCGACCATAGTCGGCCTTGCTGATTTCGTTTTGCTGCCAATCCTGTACATTCTGGAAGTCCATGACGCGGTTATTGTTGAAATCTTGGCCGGGCCAGATCTCTTCGCTGATGCCTTCGGGGTGAGCATCGGCTAGCGGGTGTTGGTTGGCGTCCCAACGTCCAAAGCACAAATCCAGGCCTCCGATGAAGGCAATCGCATAGTCAATAACGATGAACTTTTCGTGATGGGCCCAAAACATGGTAGTGTCAGCAGCGTTTTCGAAAGGACTGTGATCGGGGTGCCTGAGAATACGGATGTTGCCATGCCCAGGAGAGCCTTTGGGACAAAGAGCTTGAAGGGCGTGTTTGGTGTGAACAGAGTTGCAAGTCAATGCGGCCTCGACTTCCTTGTATACCATGACATAAATCTTTACGCCAGCTTCGGCCTTGCGCTTCAGGATCTGGTCGAGGCGGTATTCCTGATTGTAATAGGGGGGTCGGCGCAGGAACAGCTCTGGGGAGAGCCACCAATCGGCAATGTAAATTGACTCCTCGGCCTTTTCTAGGGCAACTGATACGGCCCAGAAGTAATCACGGCCGTCGACGTACCACTTGATAAGATTTCCGTCTCTCTCGGGAAAGAAGGATTCGAAGCGGTTCGATTCGCATATTTTGGCTCTCTTTGCATCGCACTGCTGCTCGTGCTCCTCGTCGTGGCGATGATCCCGGTTGAACTAAAGAAGAGGTGTCAATCATTTGCCTGGCGAAACTCTGTGGTTAAAAGATAATCAATTGGCACATACAAGGTTCCCGAGCTTGCCGATTTGGTTCCTTGAGGAACATGCAGTTAGCATTGTGAATGGACTGTACAAAGACTAGTGGAAGAGCTCACTTTCTGTGATGAAGTGCAATCTTTGCATCTTCGAGTTTTGAATCATGAAGCTTGTCCTTCATATCATCCACAAAGCTAGAGAAGAAGCCTCCGCTGCTTTCGCTCTTGGAATTGCCCTTAGACTCGGACATTTCGGCGGTTGGAAGAGCTACTCCGACAAGTCGCAGGCAATTAACGCAACTATGGTATAAGACGCAACAAGACTACCTTGACAATGACTGGGGATTAAAAGACAAAAGGGACAGCCTCATAAGCAGAAAACACGGTACATGTACAGTTGGTTGCGCTAAGGTTGCCGGATGCTTTTCGGTTTTCGACGAGTGCGGCAGCGCGATGAGGGGCCAGCTACTATATGGGAGACGAAATAGGCTGACGTAGGCGGGGTACCACCAAAATGCGGAAGGAAGGGTACTAAGGCACCTACCCCTGCCTGCGGAAATGTCGCGGGTTCCATGTACTCCGTACTCGTACACGACTCGGCGTCTTTGGGTCGTCGTGCTACGAGAAATTAAATGGCATCATACGAATGGCTCTCAGAACCAATTACAGCCATGGCCTGCGAATATGGACTGGGGTTCTCGACAAATGGCAACCAAGCATTTGCAGCCGCTGGAACCGACCGAAACGCCCCGGCTATTGTATGTACGGCTAGCCCAAAGAAAACAAGCAACTTTGCAACCGTCCCAGCGCCTCGTGCCGAATTTGACGTCACCGACTGCGCCCCACACAAGCTAGCGCAGAAGCGAACACGCATTCACCAGCCACGAAAAGGGCTCGGATGATCGGTTGTGAGGGAGTGTGTACGAAGTAGTCGATCATCAAGGCCAACTGGTGTTGAACACAGTGTATACCGTGCAGAGTACTGGCTCAGATTCGTCATGGAAATAGTGCTTTCATGCTGTGTCCGAAACTGCTACATCATGCCCGGGGTATATGCTTGAAGCACGTACAGGCAGGACATTGCGGCTTAGCCGTTTGAAGTGCGGCGTGCGGCGTCCCGTGTGGCGTTTTCTCAGACTTCAGGTTGTGCGACTGTAGAATTCAAGGAACAGCTACCACGACATGGCTTCTGACGCACGTGGTGGCTGCGGCATTCATCTACATACAGGTCACCATAGAAAATGCCAATAATAGAAACAAGATGGCAAAAATCTTGGATTTCCTTTCTCAAACGAAGCCCAGCCAAGTCTATCCTTGGCGGTTGACTACGTTGGCTCGGCCGCAGCCGTTTTGGCCGGCCCCTCTAGCGTAGCCATTCTGGGCGGTCCCTGGGTGAGAGACCCTTCTGTCGCTTCTCCGTCCTACCCAGTAATAGCGCCCCCTTAGGTTTCTACCACGCCACGCACCCTCTCGTCTGCCCCGCTTCCCTTCCCCTCACTCCCCCCCACCGGTTGAGCGCGGGCAGGGACGCGAGGAACGGGAGGCAAGACGAAGCTACACCGCTGTCCCCTTTTTGCCCACGAGTTATTCTGGCTCGACCAAGATTCTATCCCAAGATTCGGCTTGCGTTGCGTGTCTGTGATTATACATCTTGTATTTTAAACCCGTCAAGCTCTACCTACCGCACTACACTTCCATAATGGCCGTCGTCATCCCTTCCGGTAGCACTATTGTGCAGACTTTCCGCAAGTCCTTCTCCGATGTCCCCGTCGACGAGGCCAACGGCCGCGCTGTATCCACGATTGAGTTCCTCGAGGCTGCCGAGTCTCTGACTACAATCTTTGGTATGTGTTTGGTTAACTTTTTATCTCGAAAATCTCTTGTTGGCTCTAACAGACATGGCTCAGATGCTCTCGGTTCCGTTGCGTTTTCACCCGTCAAGAGCGACATGCTCGGCAACATCAAGGTACGCCTACCGAAATGACGAGACGTAATACCAGCATGGACTAATCAACAAAAACAGAAAGTCCGCGATCGCCAGCTTGCCGCCCCCGCCGAGTCCGAAAACATCCAGGATCTTTGCCGCAACGAGCTCAAGACAAAGAAGCACACTGCCACCGAGGGTCTCCTGTGGCTAGTCCGGTACGTCGAAAAGCCAAACCACAACCACAAGCGCACCAAGCAGGAAAGAATAAAGCTTGAGGACAAAAAATACTAACCACCAATAACAGTGGCCTCGAATTCACCTGCCTCGCCCTGACCCAAAACTCTGAAAAGCCCGGCGAAGAGCTTGCCGATTCCTTCCGCGCTGCCTACGGCGTCACCCTCAAGCCTCACCACAGCTTCCTCGTCAAGCCCATCTTTAGCGCCGCCATGGGAGCGTGCCCCTATCGCAAGGACTTTTACGCCAAGCTCGGCGACGATGGCGACAAGGTTACTGCTGATCTGAAGGAATACCTTGTTGCTCTGGCCAAGATTGTCGGCATTCTCAAGGCTTTCCTTGACAGCAAGGAGGCAAAGTGGTAGATTTGTCGTATATTTGTTCTTGGTATATACCGGTGACGATACATTATAAAATGAATGAAGGAAATTAACAAGGAAAAATCATGATGGAATGTTCTTCATTCTTTTTTTTTATAAAAAAAAACATCTGGCATATAGATCACCCTTTCTATAACGCCGAGAGCGAGCTTAGCTATGGCGTTGAGACCCTGGATATATATAGCACATCTTGTCGACCAAAATATATATTTTCTCATGAATGTGCAGGCATCCGCTGTCTACGAGCCCTGGCAGAGTGGAATGCGGTCCTGAAAGATGTGGCGTGAATAGCCACGAGACCTGCCTTCCAGAATAACTACGCTCTATTTCTTATCGCCGTCTGCTTTTTTGTTGGCTTAAATTGTGAGAATTGCCGCCTCAGCAGGTTGTATTATTAAACTTTTATATGTAATGCTTTGATAGGTCCGTCTGTCGGACTCTGTGTATTTTGCACCATTGTTGCTCCGTCTCTTAACGTCTTTTTTCACACCCAGACATGTACTCTATGCGCCAGCTCCATCCTATTCCATGCATAAAACGCTGCAACGCCGTTAAAAAACAAAAAGTTTTAAAAATTCCCTCGCAAAATCTTGTAGAGCACCATTTTTATTGTGCAGACTTTGAACTCATGGCACTGCCCAGCCGTCTAAGCGTAAGGCGCTTCGTCTTCATCGACGACGTCGAGTCCTCGTCTGTGTCGTGCACCTTGCCGAGCCATTTGGCAATTGCCTGCGTTGCCTCTGTATACTCGACGCTGGCGCTCTCCTTCATCTCCCACACCGGAGGTGGTTTATCCCACGCGTGCGGCTCTTCCTTGACGATGCGCACCGAGACGGGCAGGTTATTTGACTCTAGCCGCTGACCGAAACGAACACCCTCGTGCAGAAGCATGTCATACTCGCACAGACACAGGTGGACCGGTGGGAGTTTCTTTAGCGTTTCGTCCCCCATGAGGCCTGGAGATAGGCGCCAGTCGCTACATGCTCTGCGATCAATTGGCGGGTACACGTAGGAGGCGTCAATCAGGTCAGTCAACTGCGGTGAAATGGTCCGCTCGGGCTTGGCGCACGTCCTGCGCTTCTCAGGACGAGTAATGGTCCAGTCCAGCACCGGGTAGTAGAGCACGAGGCCAGCAATGTCGGGCCTAGACTCTGGCAGCTTATAGTTCCAGCGATCGGGCTCCTGCAAAACCACCCAGCTGCCAATTGCGTTGGTAGCGCCCGCGGAGAAGCCTGAGAGGATGATTTGGTTCGGGTCAATGCCAAACTCGGCCGCTCGGTCCGCAATCTGAATGATGGCGTCGACGCTGTCTTCGACGGGCGTGGGGAAGGGATAGCTCGGGGCTAGGCGGTAATTGACTGAGAAGACGACGGCGTCGAGCGAGGTCAGGCAGACTGCCGCCCAACGAGCGTCGTCTGTTCCTGAACCTAGAATCCAGCCTCCGCCGTGAAAGTTGACAACGGCTGGGCGCGGACCAACGCTTATGCGAGGCGGTGTCCAGACGTCCACCTTGATCTTTTCCTTGCCGGTATACTCTGAGAGGGTTGAGTCGAGGTACAGCGTTCGTGTGGGAACGGGAGCGGCGGGTTCGGTGCGGTTGGCGATGCTGAAGCCCACGCTGGCGGCAGTGCGAATAGCTTGGGCGCGCATGTACAGGTACCATCGGGAGCTCGAATCTAGCGGGTTGACATAGTCAATTGGCTCTGTGACTTCGTAGGACGGGTCTGGGACGCCTGCAACCTCGTCCCTCTCGCCAGACTTGTTTGTAGTCATGATGACGACAGGTAACGTGAGGTTGCTGGTAGGCTGGACAATGGGCCCGAGCCTTGCAAACGAATGAAACGCTGAATGCACCAAAAGAGTTCCAATGTCGCCGACAGGAGTCGAAAGGGAAAAGATGTTCGGAAACCAAAAAAAAAGGGGGTGACGATTGAAAAGGCACAGGGCTGTTGGAAAGAGTTATGTGATTTGACGGGCGGAATTAATGTGCGAGATTGGCGCCCATCGATCACCAACCAGACGGCCTCCAGATACTGAGTCTTGGCGGCTGATGCACTGCCAAATCACCAAGAAAACTCCCCCAGTATTCGCTTGACAGGAACCTGCCAGCGGTGGGCGCAGGTGGACACAGTGGGGTTTCGAGGTGCCGATAGTGACGTAGGTGGTGACGAGCTGGGTGGTTTTAATGGCTGGTCACTTTGAATTCTGGAGTTGCAACGAATACATCAAAGGCCACAAGGTGGTTATCTCACGACTGATTATACTAAAATCATTTATCCGTGGCGAAAGAAACCTAAATTCTTGTCGCGCTCCGACGCTGGACGACTCAGCCGTGTTTGAGACGCGAATACAGCGAGGCGAGGTCAATGGCGTGCCGCGGTCCACGATTGCCTAATCCAGCAGACCTTTGTCATCGAGGCTGTCGTATTCGTGTTGGCGTTCGTAATTGTAGCCGTGCCAGAAGTACGAGTAGGCGGCAAAGCACTTGACCAGCGTGAGTAGGGGGGAAATGATGCGAGAACTAGAGATTATTTAAAACGACCAGTCTCTACAATGCTCGTAGAGGCAGTTAAAAATTTTGTATTTAAATTGGTAGTATATAGGATTGGGATAACAATGCCACTTTCCACGAGGCATCGGCTGCTCGCAGCTCATCACTCTGTCGGTCGCCAAGCCGGGTCACTCGGCCGTGTGCGCAATGTAAGAACAAGGGTTTCCAAGACATTTTGGCGTCATGGATGGAGTTGCCACAGGGTCGTCCGACGTAGATTTGGCACCAGTGCGCAGATGTAACAGGGTCCATGAACTGCCTGTGTATCTACTGCATTTGTCAAATTAGCTGATGCCGATCCCAGCTGGCCACGCAGGCAGAGTTTGTTTATTCTTGACATGATGTATAGCTCTCAACGTTTGAGCTAAGAAATGTAACGCAAGCATAATCAATCAGTGCTTCGTTGATACTTCGCCGACTGAAGGCTCCAGTTTTAACGGGCCTGGTCCGGAGCCGACTGCCCGAGGATCGCGGCGGATCGGAGTGTTTGCCCGCGTGTGAGGGGCGACCCGGCGAATTCACGCCGCTTTGGCCACTGTAACTGCAACGCGAGCCTTCTGGAAGCTTTGGTGTATGATTCATTAGAATGCTTTCGAGGTCTGACCGCCGAAACTAGTAATATTGGCAGCAGATATTGATTCGTTTATGCCATTGACCGAGAGCTGAGCTGGTTTATATTAGCCGCATACACACACTACGCCGCTCAAGGGCCTCGTTTCATCCAAGTTTTAAATAAGGAAGTAAGAAACAAAACCAGCTTCTTTCTCTAATTTTGAAAGTCTGCTGTCAAGAATAGAGCCTCTTCAAGGGGATCTAGTCCATAATCACGCACGTAATGGTCGGCGAAGAAGGTGATGGGTTGCAGCACGTACAGAAACCACGGACTCCACTCACAACGCCGGCAGCGCCGGAAGCGTCACGACAGAGTATTATTAGTGGGTGCCGGCAAAACGGCAGCTCCCAACTGAGCATACCCGCCAAGTCCCTTTGAGTTAGATTTACAATGAAAACAAGGCTGGCTTGCTCAGCCCAAGCAGGCTCGTTGATCAAATACGGGCTTTCTGCAAGGACAATCATAGAAAATTTTAACATCCTTTGCTTCATTACTACAGTACAAGTCTACTCACAGATCAGCAAGTCACAATGCTCAGTCCTTCAGATTGGCTTTGTACCTAGTAGTAATACTATATATCCTGCTTACAAACCCTCCTATGCCATCGCCGTTGTTTAATCGGCGACAAACTTTAGTTGTCGTAGTATCACCGGGACGGAGTATTCTTTGAGCTGCGTCCGTCAGCGGCATCGACGGAAGCCTACGGGAGTCCACGGAAGGGTATGGAAGCCAGTTCATAAAATCAAATGCTTTTACAAGCAGCTGCAGCTTTGCAATTCTTACATCGGACTTTTTCGAGGCCCCGCCAAATACCTCGGAATCCGCCCGCCGCAGGCCATAAGGCCGTAGCCCTGTGACTAAAGGAACGGTCGGGCCCCTTGTTACCAGGATGTCACTAGTCGTAGAATCATCCATGGGGCTTCTGTTCAGCTTATATAATGAGCTCGGCATCCCCTCTTCGTCCGGATTTCGCCGTGTCGAACTTCTTCTTCATTGCTTCGTAATCCATCTTCATGCACGCCTTGCCTAGCATTGTTTGCTTACTATCACGAAGTGGCTGAGGTTACAAACGCTTCTGGCACCTGCGCGCAGCTGGCCTCTGTACGGTCGCGCCTGCCTAGAACTCCAACACCCGGACCTCCGCTCAAACACCTAATAAACTTTGTTTGCCCTCTGGCTGGGTAACCTCTGTCGTTCTGCTTACCACTTCAACTGCCTCCCCTCTCCTCCCGACATTCATCCAAGCAGCATCGTCATCCCCATCTTATCCCAGGCTTCATTTCATTTATCTGCAGTGCAGCATTGCATCATCGGTGCACATCCTTGCGCCTCCCCGCGACGCTTAATTCGCTGCTTCGTGTGGCACCGGTAATACCGCCAGCTCTCTGCCACTGCTTCCGGCCGGAGCTCCACTGGCCTGCTTGGTTCGCCACAAAACCGTTGCCCGTACGTGGCTCGCCGCCTGAAGACTCCTCTTCCACTTGCCGCCCTGCCAAGTGCAGCTAGCCTGCCTGTCCGCCCGGCATTCTCCATACTCGCATCATTACGTCGACGACCCCAGCGCTCTATTACCGCACCCAATTCGACGCTACGTATCGCCCAACGAAGGCGCCGTGCCGACTCATTGTGCGCCGCCCCCTCACTTTCCTCATCGACAAGGCGACCTGATATATATTTGAAAACAATGGGCGAAACTACAGACTCCCAGTCGGGCGTTGCGAGCCCCAGAGCGTCTGCTTTTGGCGTCGCCCGCAGTAGCTCCAGAACCGGATCTCATTCTGGCTCCAGATCAACGTCAATGTCGAGACAAGCGCCCTCTGCAAGCACTGAACGCCTCAGCCTGGACCAATTGAGTCTTGATAAAGCTCGCCCCGACCTACGAGATGAAGCACGCTCAGAGTCACCCGCCATGACGGCAGTTCACTCCGAAGCTACTCGCAAAATCTTGGCTGGAATTGATGGAGGCGCCGCTGGCGATAGCTCCAACTCCGGCCGCTCTAGCATGGACAGCGTCAGGAGCACGTCCAGCGCCGACTGGCCTACCCATCCTCTCGAACTCACCACTGTCGGGGACCTACATACTTTCCCGCCTGGCACCGAAGTCAATTTTAGAGCCCGAATCCATACGCAACGCCCAATTTCCAAAGCCCTCGACTTTCTCCTCCTCAGAGACCAGACTGATTCCGTACAGGGTGTTCTCTCCCGCGAGAATATGGACATGGTTCGTTGGGTACAGAAACTTGCCCCCGAGTCCCTAGTTGAAGTTCACGGCGTCCTCAAGGCACCACCCGAGCCTGTCCGCTCGGCCACCCAGGCCGGTCTTGAGGTCGACGTGCAGTCCATATTCCTTGTGAACGCCGCACACAATGCACCCTTCAGCAATTATAAGCCACCCGAGTCTCTGCGCAATCGCATGTCTGGTCGCATCCTTGATCTTCGTCACCCTGCTAATCAGGCTCTTTTCCGTGCTCGCTCTCTCGTCACTCAAAAGTTCCGCGAGACACTCGAATCGCAAGGCTTCGTCGAAATCAACACGCCCAAGTTACAACCGGCTGCTACAGAAAGTGGTTCCGCTGTTTTCAAAGTCAACTACTTTGGGCGCAATGCATTTTTGGCACAAAGTCCCCAGCTGGCGAAGCAGATGGCCGTCTCCGCCGACTTTGGCCGTGTTTTCGAGATTGGCCCTGTCTTTCGCGCTGAAAACTCAAACACTCATCGTCATTTGACCGAATACACCGGACTCGACGTTGAAATGGCTATTGAGCACGACTATCACGAGATCATAGACGTGCTGGATGTCTTCCTCAAGTCCGTCTTCAAAGCAGTGTACGCGATGCCAGAACTTGCAGAGATTCGTAAGAGGTGGCCTAGTGGTGATTTTAAATTCTTGGACAAAACACTTGTACTTGATTTCAAGGAAGGCATCCAAATGTTGCGCGATGATGGCCTGGATGTCGAGGAAGAGGACTTGTCCACTCCCGACGAAATGCGCCTCGGCCAACTCGTCCGTGAAAAGTACAATACCGATTACTATATTCTCGATCGCTTCCCTACGAGCGCACGACCGTTCTATACACACAAGGACCCTGAAGACAAGAAATGGACTCGCTCTTTCGACATATTCATTCGTGGCCAGGAAATCTGCTCTGGAGGCCAGCGTATCCATGACGCCCACGAACTGCGCACCAACTTGGCTGCCGCTGGCATTGCCGAGGAAGGCATGGAAGACTACCTCGCTGCGTTTGATCTAGGTGCTCCTCCACATGCGGGTGCTGGCCTTGGTCTTGAGAGAATTGTCGCATGGATGCTCGAACTCGGCGATGTGCGCTACGCTTCTCTCTTCCATCGTGATCCCAAATCGCTCCCTGAACGCAAAAAGCTTTCTCTGCCTCATCCGGAGGCCGACACCACAAAGTCTCTGGCGTCACAGCCACCTGTCGAGAAGCTGATTGCAAACTACGGTGATGCCTCCAACACGTCATGGCTTGACGATAGGTTTAGTCTCTGGCGACACGAAAGTGGTGCTGCTATCGGCTATGTAAAGCAGGGCAAGTTCGCAATGGTCACAGGAGATCCCTTGTGCGATGCATCTCAGTACAAGACTGTCTGCTCTGCGTTTGTAAAGTATGTCACGTCAGAACTTCGCCTTGTCCCTATATGGATGTTGGTATCATATGAAGTCCAAAGAATTCTTGGACGGGAAATGGGCTGGCGCACACTATCCTGCACCGAGGAACAACGAGTCAACGCCGACAAACACTACGCTTCCAACGGAGGTGCCAAACAAAGACGCGTCGAGCGAGACGGCGTCAAAGTACACGAGGTCAAGGCCGATGACGACTTTATTCGTCGCACGGATCCCGCCATTCAGGAGTGGAAGTCGCACCGAAAGGGCAAGCAGGTTCACCTGACTGAGGTTCGCCCATGGATAGACAGAGAACATCGTCGCTACTTTGCTGCGGAAAGAGACGGCAAGGTACAAGCGCTGGTTGTACTTGCAAAGCTGTCGCCCAAGCACGGCTGGCAGGTCAAGTGGGCCCTGGATTTTCCTGGCGCTGTAAACGGCGCAATTGAAGTTCTCATTGAACTTGCGCTCGGTAGCGTCAGTGGCCAGGTGACCTTTGGTGCGGGTGTATCGGAGAAGCTCTCAGCTGGTGAACACTTGCACGGAATTCGCGCGCGCTTCCTTGCTACGACCTACAACTCTATAGTAGACAGCTTAGGGCTCCGACGCAAGGCTAGCTTCCGCAGCAAGTTTGGTGCTCTCGGCGAATCAGTTTACATCTGCTACCCGAAGCACGGTGTTGGTCTGCGGGATCTTCAGCAGATTATCAAGTTTTTCCAAGATTAAGTTTAAGGAGGGGATGAAAAGGAGAAGTGGGATTGATTTAACATGCTATGACGTTTTGTGGTAATGATACCAAAAGCTTGTTTGCAAAAGAGGCTTATATTTACTCATCTGTTAATTCGGCGTTTTGTCGTAATTGTTCTTGGATAGAAATACATTATTCTGCATCACATTTTCGCTTGATGGTCTTCTGTACGGAACATTGAAGCAAGCCCAAACATCTGATGATGTATTAAAGAGGTGTAATACAGCAAGAGTCTCTTCGTAGAATTCATCAAAATATCCAGTTCATATATACAAAACAGTCCAATCCATGACGCCGTCGTCATATCTCGTTGATTGGAAAAAAAAAACTTGAAACATTTTCTAATCAAACACATCCGCCATGAAGCGCTCATTGCGATGCTTCTCAAACCACTTTTGCACATCCTCATCTGTCACCATATGTGCAAACTTCCTCGCCGCACTATCCTTGATCATATCCAGACACGTCTTCTCAATGCCATTTCCGACATCCCTACTTCCGCAGACGTAAATCTTGGCACCCTGGTCCCAGAGCTTGTATACATCCTCGCGGTCGTGCGATAGCCTATCCTGGACATACTTGCAGCCGCTCGACTTTTCTGCATCGCGCGAGTAGGCGCGTCGGACCTCGACGGCACCTAGCTGTTCCCAGCGGGCAAACTCATCGGCGTAGAGGTCGTCGCTGTCCGGAGAACGGCAGCCAAAGAAGAGAAGGGCCGGGGCCACGGATCGGCCTGCGCCAATCATGGCTGCGCGTTCTTGGATGAAGCCGCGGAAAGGAGCAAGGCCGGTGCCTGCGGCGAGACAGATGATGGGTGTTTTTTCGGCATCGGTGGGGAGGTGGAAAGCGGTGGAGGAGCGGACTGCGACGTGTAGCTTTTCCCCAGCACTGAGGGAGGAGAGGAAACTGGTAGCGACACCGACATGGTGGCCTTGACCTGAAAGGGCAGGTTGGTCGAGGAGAGAGTATGTAAGTGTCAGCTTTGTAGGATCGGCGAGAGGAGATGATGAGATGGAGCTGGGACTATTAGTATGCTGCGGTACTGAGTTGTGGCTAGAACTGTATTGCTTACTATTGTCTGACACGCATAGGTGGCAACATGGCTAAGTAGGAGGAGAAGGGCAAGTCGACCGATGGATAGCGTTCCAGTAGCTCCAAGATTGATACGCGCTTGACAGTAATCTCATCGTGGTAACTCTCAGTCGCCAAATTGGTAAGCTCAGAGGCAGCCTTTTCATCCTTGGTGGCTTCAACAAGGGCCTGTATGTTCTAATGACAGTAGTGTTAGTGACTGTATTATTTGCGTCGGATTTGTGTGAAACCTACTCTCTTGGTGGCTGGCTGGCTCAGCTCGACATAGGCTCCCAGAACATCTGCAGCAGATACAGTTGAGTCGGTAGGCAGCGTTGTAGGGCCCTCAGAGTGAATCTTGAGCGCTGCATCCCAGGAAAGCTGAAATCGGCGGAAGACACGAGCAACAGTCTTTTTTGGATTGAAGGGCAGTATGGCCAGATAGTCGCCGGCTTTATAGGTCATGCCGGTTGGCAGCTGGATCTCGATATGCTTCTTGATAGATCCGGTTTGGCAGAGTGTCTTGGTAGAAACAACCACGCCTTCCTCAACGTCCTGTCGCAAGGTCGACTTTCGGGGGTTGGTCACTTCAACGGTAATACCGGATACGCCCGAGGTTGAGCTGCTATGAGCGGCACCATATTTTTTCTTCAGAGCTGGCCAGAGAGTGTCGTCTTCCCAGGTCTCAAAGTCACTAAACATGTCGCTGTTGGCTGCATCAGCGCATGCCAACGGAACGATTCTTTCAGCGCCACGCTCGTCCATGGTAGCATCAACAAGCTTGGGAATGCGATGGAATGTCTGAACCCAGTCGTGATGGCCACAACCAAATACGGCATAAGAGACGTTTTCCAACTCCTTGCCCTTGAGATTCTCAAGCCAGTCGACAAATAGGGCCGCATTGGAAGGAGGCTGGCCCTCATAGGACGCAGTGACAATCACTACAGGGCGATCCTTGGGTACATTTTGATTTGCGGTGTCCAGAGGGCTGACTTCGGAAACACTGAAGCCATGGGCCGGAGCGTCTGCAGCAAGTCGCTGAGCAAGTGCTTCACAAGTACCGCTGTTGGAACCGTAAAAAACGGCCATCGGCTTGCCTTTGCCAGCGCCTGTGACCGGTGCAGTTGCAGCGTGCTTGCTCTGAGACTTGTCAGCAGCGGTGCCGGTTCCAGCCAACCTCTGCTCAAGCTCGGTCGGAGTCATATCGTGCCGGAGAGTAGCGCGCATTTGAAAACCCTTGGGCTTGATTGTCAAGGTCTCTTGGATCGTAAGGTTGTAGTTGGGGTCTTCGAGAGTAAAGTTGAAGTTCTGGAAGAGCATTGCCATGGCCAGCATAGCCTCCTGCCAGGCAAAGGGTCTACCAATGCAAGCTCGCTTGCCATTGCCAAACGGTTTCCAGCAGTTAGGGAATTCTTCGTTCATTTTGGCAAAGTTGTCATCGAGCATGCGCTCAGGCTTAAACTCGGTGGCGTCCTCACCAAACACAGTAGGATCTAGATGAGACTTGCAGAGCATGGCAGCAAGTGGCTCTCCTTTACGCACGAGATACTTGCCAGCGAGAAGTGTATCTTCACGGGCTTCAACAGAAAAGGCAGGAATGGATGAGGAGAGTCGAAGGGTTTCGCGAAGAACCTAGAGCTTTATGTGAGTGTGGGCAAGCCACGGGCTGTAGCATGGAGAAAACTTACAGCAGCGATGTAAGGAAGCTTTGTAGTGTGTTCAACCGTGATGCGCTCACGTCCAATGATAGAGTCAACTTCCTCCTGAACCTTTCGGTAGCAGGTAGGGTTCTTGAGAAGATGATGAAATGCAAAAGACAACATGCCGGATGTTGTTTCGTGGCCAGCAATGAGGAAGGTAATGAGCTGATCAGTGATGTTGGAATCGCTCAGTTTCTCGCCTGTTTGCGGGTCTACACCGTTAAGCATAGCGGCGAGAAGATCCTTGCGAGAGCTGTTGGATTTCTTGCGAGCCTCAACGACTTCATCGGCAGTCTTGCGCATCAGATCAATGTCACTGTAGTACTTCTCATTGGCTGCACGGTAGAAGAAGTTGGGGGCAAACGCCGGTCGCCTGTTACGGTTGCTTGACTCGCTCAAAAAGTCACCCATGGCCTGAATGAATGGGTGAAGCTCCTCGTGGTAGTATGAGTTGAAGCGAAAGTCCATGGCGCAGAGGGCAAGTGTGTCGAGAGCAAGACGAGTAAAGTCGTCCGAAACATTGATAGGAGTGTGGGCACCGTGACGGGCAAACTTCATTGTCATTTGTGTGGCAATGTCGTGCATCTCGTCGAACATGCCTCTAATGGAGATGGGGCCAAATGCAGGGATCAAGACACGATGCGCCTTGCCCCAATTGGGTTCCTCATCGTGAGCTGTAAAGAGGCCATCGTGGACGCCCTCGCGGACCTTTTGCAGGACACTATTTAGCGACTTTTTGAATCGTTTCTCATCGCACACTTCGTTGACGAGTTCATATGTGTTGAGGAAGACGGCGGTCTTCGAGCCCAGGTGTAATCTGAAGATGGAGCCTAGGCATCTGCGTTAGTAGAGCGCTTGGATGAAGCAGACGGGATTGATATGGGGATGCATACCGTATGTATCTGCGAGACGAGTCAAGTCTTTGATAGGACTGGTTTGGAACTCGCCCAGGTTACCAATGATTGGCAGGCCTGGAGGCTCGGGAATAGGAACAGCCTCGGCCATTGTGAAGGTGAAGCTATATGACGCTCAATTCAGGTGAGCGAAGGGGAACTTGAAGATGATGGGGCGGGGTGACCGGATGCGGCAGGCAGATCCAAAAGATTGCGACTTTGTCCTTGGAATTAGAAGATGCTGCGACGAACAATTTCTCAATGTACTATTTAATAAGCTCTTTTAATAGATGACTAGCACAAGGTAGGGAGATCTGGCAGCCCCTCATTCTTATACGAGGCCGATGATGACGCCGACCTTGTACCCAAAAACAGACTTCTCCTACTTGCCAAAGCTATTACTCCGTAACTGGGAACGGTGTAATCATTTCGATACAAGAACTCCGTAACCCCATGCCAATCATGGCAAAGTGGCCTGCGCTAGTGCCGCAGGGACTAACGCAGGACAGCTATCTGGCATGTTTTGCCGGGGCGGCCGGAGCTTTGCGTCTGCAACAATAAGCTGTCCACTGTAACATTGGCGCCTGTTTTGTGTTGGGGCGGAAAATAGCGTTGGAGCCTGGTCAGGTCAGTCAGACGGGGGTTTGGCGCTCTCCTGTCCGTGGAGACAGTGCCAATGGCCGGCCGGGCTTGCTGTGCTGCATTTTCATCCCATCAATGCCGGTTACGCCGCTATTAGCAGTCTCCCGGCAAGCTTTTAGGGCGTCGCATCGCAGTAGATCCTGTCCATTTTGCTGGGGCAAGCTAGTGGACACCGGGCGGGATTTTTCGCTGTTGCAGGGGGAGTCCCTCCAATAGGTGCAGCCGGATAGCTAACTACTGTGTAATGGCTGAGGAGAAAAGGTTTTGCTGATCTTGACCATGTCTCTTGTATGTACAAACCACAAACGGAGCAGCTTACCAATACTCATGTACAGGAGGAAGGTGCGACCTTCCTCCAGTCCAACCCTTTTTTGGGATGCATTAATTTTGTGCAAGTTATTCAAGAATCGACACTTGCATGAATCACGTTGATTTGCTCGGTCTGTAATGGCAGCATCCCTCCCATACTATTTTTACGCCCTACCCGCCTGCCGGGGAATGACGACACCAACCGGAGACACGGCGTTTTGGCGGACTTTTCTCCCCATGCCTCTCCCCTGCTTCATCTTGCCGCCAATGGCGTGGGACCCAGCAGGGCACCGCACCGCGGGAATAAGTTGTCAGCCATCGGGCCTATTCGGCAGATCACCCTGGGTATTAGTAGGCTTGAACTTCTTTCGTAGACCAGCATAATAAAAAACATCGAATACATAAGGAGTACAGTTGCGTTGGAAATGCCGCTAACTTGACCAGTGCTTACTGTCGCCGCACTACAGCCCTGCATGACGGGGTCTTCTAGAAAACACCTAGCGACGTCACTGACTCCGTGTGCGGCCCGTCTCCCAGTCTCCGGGTGTGTCGGCGTTGCCGTCCCACCAGTAAGAAGACAGCATTGCAACTAGTAAATTGTCCATATACACAGCTATCCGCACTTTACGTATTCAAAGACGATACGGCGTCTGCGTAGTATCACAGCATCAGTACCATATATTACCAAAATTTTATTCAATGGGTATCTAGTGTTTCCCTTCATAAACTACGAAAAAAAGTATAATCCCCGTGCCTATAATAGCTATGCATTCTCTCTCTGAGCAATTTCGCCTTCGTCTCAGCAAACAATCAATGACAACTCCGCGCATTCTATGCCTGATACCCCAACTAGCAAAAAAAGTACAATACATGTCAGCCTCTGTACAGCCTCTTTTGGAGCAATATACCCATTCCAAGCAACGCAGGTCATCGGAGCAATATGCTAAAGCAAATGGAAGCAATGCTCCAGCGTGCCGCCTCATTTGTCAATGCATGAGGACAACACAAAAACGCCCAAGCAAAACAACTTCCCAGTTCATAAACCAACACCTTTATCTATACTGACGATCGTTACCGGCCCCTGAAAATCGTCCCCGCAACCAACTGAGCGGGCCACCGCCAGCACCATGATCTTGACTGTCGTCTTCTCGGTCTGCGCGTCTACTGCTTTGCGATGGGCTCCGCTCTCGCATTCGTGACGTCTCATCACCGCCTTCAGGAACTCTAGGGCTTGTCGGCGAGTGAGATGTTCGTCTTTGCAGGCGTGATGTGTCATAACTAAATCCCGAGGAGGTGCCGCGAGTTCTGTTGCGCTGTCGTTCTTCCTGCAAAGCGGAAATATCTCGCATTGCCTGGTTCAGCCTATCCTGGCTCTGATTCGGAGGGCGAACAGATGGTCCAGGAGGCGTTGGCTGTGGTGGCTGACCATATTCGCTGGTCCAGCCTTGTGCAAACGGCTGGGTCATAAACGGTGCTCTCGCAAAGAATGGGCCTCCAATGTTGTTGGGGCGACCATCCTGAGTCGTCGAATTATTATTTGAACCGCCTGCTTGTGCGTTTTCTGTAGAATTACCAGCAGACGAAGCTGCAGGGGCCTCTTCTATTGGCGTCCGGCAGACGGGGCACGTGTTGTGTTCCTTGAGCCAGAAAACAACGCACTGTTCGTGGAACCAGTGCTTGCACGGCAAAAACGCGGCAACTTCTCCGACTTTGACCTCATCTATACAAATCGAACATTCCGTCTTGCAGTCTTTCAGGAGATCAGCATCCACCGTACGACGTTCAAGCTTTGCAAGTCCTTCTTCTGTAGCGGGCGGCGCAGCATTGGATTGTGGGTGAGCTTCCATCAAGTTGGAGATGATCCGATCAAGCGCCTCTTGAGTGTAAACGGCATCTCCATGGACGGCATTCGAAGGATTAAAAAGGCTAAGTATCTCTGACAGGCCGCGAGCAAAACCTTGTCCTTGGCCATGCTGTTGCTGAGCGTGCGGCGGCCCTATGTCACGCAGGATACTAGAAAATATCCTAACCCATGTTAGCCCCCTCCTTCAAATTCTCACTGAACACATTACTAGGCGTAAAACTCACGATTGGAAAGGATCAACCGGCGCACCGGTGTCTGATCCATCTTGATTTGCACGTGGTGGTGGTCCGGAAAAGATGGTCAACGACGCAGTCGTTCCGCCAGATGTGAATGTCGTCCTGTGCACGTGAGGTCGAGGCCTGTCTCCTCCGTGTCCTTCTCCATGTCCTTCTTCGTGTCCTTCTCCTCCGTGCCCTCCATGTTCTTCTTGCTCTCCATGTCCTCCGTGCCCGTCGTTGCCGAAAGCCCCTACTCGCCGCGGCGGGCCGAAATTCTGAACCATGTCGATGAATCTCTGAATCACAGGGTCGGCGTCCGGATCATGGTGTTGATGCTGTGGGCCGCTCCTTGTATCACGGTGATGTAGGAAACCATGGGGACCCATGTGTTCCTCGATATCAGCTTCACCTGGGTCGGAATCGTCGTTGCGCAAATGAAATGATTGTAATTGTGGTGACGGAGGTGCGGTATCGTCGGCGTCTTGGCCGTCCTCGAATCGGGGGTCATTGTCTAGCTCAACCTGCTCGCACATTAGCATTCTTCTGCCAGTTGCTAGTCTAGCGACGGAATAACATACAATCTCGGTGACGTCGCTTTGACACTCTGGGCATGCAAGCCCGTGCTCGTCCCTATACCACTCGTGGGCGCAAGCATGGCAAAAGACCACCTCTCGGTCCGTTGTTGCATCCAGATGGCCGCCGTGGGACTGTTCGGAAGCCATTTGGCCCTGTCTGCGTTGGTATGCACTCAAGGCACTCAGTCCCAGACCAACAGCAAGACTTGCGAGGCGAAACGCACGCGAAGCCAGTATGAAGGGTAGGGTGGCAATGGAGCCGACGCGTGCGACTTTCAACGGCTTAGGATCGGAGAGCACCAAGTGCCACTTTGCTTATCGAAATAGGCCAACGCGATTGCTCCGAGGCCAAAACGGAATATTTTCGTAGTAAAAGGACCCTTTATAAATCGGCTTCAGACACGTCGCCCGTAGTTTCGAAGGAAGCGCTCATCGGTAGCTTTCCGGCTGAGGTCGAAGGTGCTAGAAATAGATGGCCTCAAAATCCCGGGCCGGCCGTGATTCAGCGCACAAAAAGAGAGCGGTCAGGCAAAATACCGCTTGTAGAGAGGAGCAAATTAGAAGTGCAGCAAATGGTGAAAGCAACTGAATAGCAAAGCGCCGTGGGTTGCGTTGGAAAGAAACAATAGGCAGCTGATGGTGACCAAAGACGGTGGCAAGATTGTCTGGAGTGTTGGACAATAAGGCTGGTGTATGGCTGGAGGGGCGTGGGCGGCTCAGAGCAATGACGAGGTGCTGGCGACACGCTGAGTCGATGGCGCTCGGCGCTTATTAGTACCTGCGCCGGCCGTATTCGGCTTGTAGCATAATTAGCGAACACCTCACGCGATGTGAACCCAGTCCGACTTGGAAGCTGCAGAGGTTTCTTTTTTGTTTTAAAAGTGGAATACTATACTTGGCAAACCAGACATATTTGACAATTTTATTTCAAAATCCTGGACCCTCAGATTGTACCGTTTTCCATCGTCAACACTCTCTCGGTCGTCTCTATTCAGCCCGAATTTGTAATACATATGTGGGTAACACAAAGCGGTAATAACCTCACCAAAACCGACAAAAGCAAGGCAGCTTACAATACAGAAGTAGCCTAATAATTTCCCATAAACTACTCGCAATAAACTATGCCATCTCGCTGAATATTCTTATCCGTCATTTTCTTAGGCCGTCATCTTTCAAGCCTCTTGTCACCTCCATGTAAGTAGCCAGCAACACTCGAAAGTCAGGTATACAGACTCGAAGAATATTCATTCAATGATAGCACCTCTATGCCTTCACAAGCGGCATCTCTTGCGTAGCACAGTGTATGCCGCCACCAAATATGCCAAGCTCGCGAACCATTACCGGCACCACTTGCCTGTCTCCAAAGACCTCTCTGGCAATCTTCAATGCCCGGGCATCTGCTTCTTCTGCTCCAAACTGCGGGAATACAACTCCTCCGTTCACCATCAGGTAGTTTACGTAGCTGAAAACCCAACGGTAGCCTTTTGCCGCGTCAGACATCATCTCTTCCATGACCGTCTCGTCTTTGACGACATCTTCGGCGTGCGGCTCCAGAACATCGATAACCTCCAATGGCCTGCCCTTGGCATCCGTCTCATTCGAGAGAATCTCGCGAGCTTGTCTATGAGCCTGCGCCCAATCATCCTGGTCATTGTCATGGGGACTGGACAACAAAATAGTACCAGGCTTTGCGAATCGTGCAACAGCATCGATATGGAAGTCTGTAGTATCTCGTCGCTTGATGCCTGGAACCCACAGGAACTTGCGAACCCCGAGAGTGCGGCTGAGCTCCTCTTCGATGTCTTTTCGGCTCTTTCCAGGGTTGCGGTTGTCATTCACCAAGGAACTTTCACTTGCAATAAGCGTCCCTTCACCATCAACTTCGATGGCGCCTCCTTCTGTCGAAATCGTGGAGGCAATCCGCCCAATGTTCAAGTCCGACAGAACTGCTTTCGCGAGCCCTGCATTAGTATTCGTCATCAGCTTGCCGCCCCATCCATTGAAATTGAAATCCACTCCTTGGATCTTGTCCTCGCCGCCATCAAGACACTTCTCCACGGTAAAGACGGGAGCAATGTCCCGCATCCACAGATCAAGCTGGTTACCTTCAACCGTGTGAAGCTCGATGGGATAATTTCGAGAAGACTCCGGTGGGAATCGCTTTCTGGCCTCTTCAAGGCGCTCAATATCAACTAGTAATTTCACAGGCTCAAACCTTGCAACTGCCTCTGCAATTGCAGACACGTCGCTGGTAGCAGCGGACAATGCTTCAGGTACACTTTCGTAATATGGCACTTTGGCTCCTGGCCACGCAAGAATGGCATATTCGTGCTCCCTCCATTCCGGCCATCGGCAGTATATGTTTTGAGTGCCTGCCATTGTTGCAAAGAAGTTATTCTGAAATTGGTTTGTTGTGAAATGCGGGCATGTGAACCACGAGCGTGGCTTGAAATTGAAGTTGATTGGTGGCGTAGTAGCGTGGATGACCAGCAGCCTGAAGCGAGTTCGAGAGCTAATTAGAGATGCCCCTCCATACTTCATTGTCATTCCATTCTGCATAGAATTGCGGCAGGGAGCAGCCGTTAGTAATAAACCATTGCTTTCCAGGAGATGCGCGTAAAGGCCGAAAAGGCTGCATGCCACTGGCTGAACAAACCCAGTGGGCGGCGTGACTCAGCGTCATCAAGATCTTTGCCCAAAATGGCAAAAACAGTGCACCTTTGAAAAGATCTATCAATTTTGTCAATTTCACGAAATTCGGCATTACACAGGCCTCAGGTGGTGAATTCTCCGGATTCTTGCCCTGCTTCACCCCTGCTTCACCCCCATCGCATCTGCTTCTTTCTCCAACCTCCTGGCACAAATCCTGTGACTCTGTATTCACCATTGCACAGCTTAGAGTATTTTGTTCAGGCAGTCAAATGTGTTACATGCATGATGCTTCTGACGGTCAATTTGAGGCCAACCAACACTTGCGTCGAGAAAAGAGTGTTTTGTCGATCGAACATGTAGTCACTGGCGCCGTCTCTCCTCTCGTGTGGACAAAGAAAACCATGATGATAATTCCTCTCTAACGTGTTGATATATGTACACTATAATCGCTCGCCCTCTCTCGGTTCGTGCAGCTATTCTTAAGCATTGTCGGACTTGTTTTGCTGCGCCTTCAATTTGTCCTCCTTATCCCACGCGACTAATTGTTTTGACCACCTGTCACGATCGTTAGCAAATCAAACGTGCTCAGAGAAAGCAGCCATATTCCATCAGGGTATTTTGATAGCAACGTACATCCGGCTTGGGTACCACTCTCCAGGCTCTGGCTTGCGAGACCAGTTCTCGCGCTCCGCGCTAAACTTCCATGTCACGGCAATGATGCCAAACATGGCGGCGCCGGCAATGATGGTGTTGGCTCTCCAGTTGGCAGGCTGCGCATACCAACCACCGGCTGGCGACCAGACGTGCTTGGGGTAACTTGATAGATTCAGTTAGTTTGGCCAGTTGCGCATCTCGTCGTTCGTTCGTCGGTCGCGAGCAACTTACGGGATCTTTCCACCGCCACCCTGCAAACAATGTTAGTCTCCCTGTTGATATACAAATCAAGTCTCTTGATGCTTACCATTTTGATTTAATTGACAGGGATGGGAGTTTTTGCAGTATTTTATTGCGCAATTGCGTCCGTTCGAACAGGATCCCAATGTTCCAAAGCTGGAGCCGAGATGGCTCGCGCACGCCCACCACCATTGGCGGACAGTGGGTTTATCCGGGCCGAGAATTGCCCGCAAATTAGCAGCACATTTGGCAGGCCACCAGGCGCCGACTCGAGCTCACACGACTCTGGCAGAACTTTTTCCGCGACGGGACCCCGTGTTGAGCACGAAACAACGGCGGAGGACCAGCAACGAAAATAGAAGAGGCCTCTTGTCACCACGATCTCGAAGGTCTCCCACAGCCCAAAATAGTCAATTATAGACTTGGGCCACGGGTGCCATAATACATTGGCCCGATGAAGAGGCTGCAATTATCGCAAGTTGGCGGCCGGTTGTGCCAGGCCCGTCGAGGAGTCCTGGCCGCCGCGGGCAGACAGCACCAGCAGCCATTCTACACATCGCTGCGATGCCAATCGTCAACAGCGGCCGCGCAAGACCTCGTCGACAATGACGCCCCCGTCGAAGACCTCCGCAGACCCTTTCCCTCACCTTCTCCCGAGAGAGCGCACGAGTCGGCCAAGCTCGCCGCATTGCACGCCCGACTAGCCTTGTCGCAAAAGATGCCGCTGCAGACGCTTGCACGAACGCTCATTACTCAATCCGCCGACGGCAACGCAAACTTTAACAACTCGAACCTCGCCTTCCTCGGAAGCACAATAGTCAACTACCACGTTCTCGAATACCTAGTATGCAAGTGGCCACGTCTCCCCATGGCCATTCTCTACGAGGCTTTGCGGGCATACTCTGGCCGCGAATCACTACAGCAAGTCGCACGTAGATGGGGTGTCGACTCGGCCGCCGCGCCCGGAGAAGAGGTCGATCCAGGCCTGCTACAATGGAAGCCCGACATCACAACCCCTGAGGGTTCACGGTGGGCATACGCTCGCTCAGAGGCTGAACGTACCATTGGCTATCGCCGCGGCATGAGCAGCCGAGTCGTTCTCGACGATGCCTTTGGCGATACCCTCGAAGATGCGACAACCGACGAACTGGGACTGGCCAAGATGCAGAACGCAGCCTTTTCATCATTTGTCCAAGCCGTCGTCGGAGCCATTTACACACACAGCGGCCGCGAAGCCGCCAAGTCTTTTGTCGCGTCGCACATCCTGTCACGGCAAATCGACATTTCTAAAATGTTCCAATTCCACCTCCCGACGCGCGAGCTCGCTATGCTCTGCGCCCGCGAAGGCTTCGAGGCGCCGGTCGCCCGCCTGGAGAGCGAAACGGGTCGCAGGTCACGCACACCCGTCTTTGTCGTCGGCATCTACAGCGGCAAGGAGAAGCTCGGCGAAGGTGCTGGGGCCAGCTTAGATGCCGCCCGCATCACAGCATCCATGAACGCCCTTAAGGCGTGGTATATGTACAGCCCTGGCAACAAGGTGCGCGTGCCCAGCGATATGATGGAGGAGGGCGCCAAGCCCTGGACAGCTCCTTATGTTGATATTGGCGAAATAATCTAAGCATACACCAATTTGAGAAAATTGAGAGATGCTGTGTCTGTATAGGTAGTGTTGCCGGGAAGGATTAAGGAACGAGAGGAAGTTGAAAATGCATACCCTCGCAAATGAGAATGCGAGAGAGATCTATTAAAGGGCAGTAGCCACTTAAGAAGCCCTTTTGTACAACTTAGAATTACATTGTAGAATAAAAATTCGGAAGCAACTTTTACAAGACAAAAATAGCTGTGCGGCCTGTGTACCCAAACACGCGATCTAACTAACTTTCCCTCTAAAACAAAAGTAAAAAAAAGGGCGCAAAGCAATGGGCTCTTACTCCATACATCAGCCCAGGAGCTGATCTTGCCTCCTGTCGGTCATTTGCGTCTCGTTCTCCATGTTGAGCCCACGTTCCCTGTTCAGCCGGATCTGCTTCTTTCTCTCGTAGACAGCTCGCACCGTTGATCGAATCTGTCGCTTGCCCTCGTCATAGTTGGCACGTGCAAGCTTGACAACGCTCTCAATCTGCTCAGGAGTGTACACAAAATTCCACGTACTCAAAAAGTCGCTCTCGCCTGGTGACACGCCTGGAACCTTGGGGTTCGTCAGAAATGGCAGGTAGATAACGGCCAGGCCGGCGTCTTCTGCCGTCAGGCGCCAGGCTTCCTGGTCAGCGACAGGTTTGGTGGCTGGTGGTGCTTCAGAGGTTGTGCGCTCTGCAGTTGTGCCTACCCAGACGGTACAGTAGCCAAGATCATTACTTTGCTTCTTTTCGACGTCAAACTTGTCAGCGTCGTCCTGCTTTGATTGCGGCTCCTTTTCACGATTGGCACTCTGGTCTTTTTTGGCTTGTTGAACTTTTTGCTCAGCATCGCGGGCGGAATGAGCTTCTGCATCTTGCAACTCCTTCTTCGCCTGGGAGACCGGCTCGCCCTCCTTGGGCCAGCCGATACCAATTGGCCATCCCTTGATTCCGCGTTGGCGAGCGTAACCGTCGGCAACTGAAAGCCAGTTGTCCGTCTTGATGTCCGCAGATGCATCAAAGGTTACGAGAACATCCACGTCTCGTCCTGGACGAAGCAGCGGGTAAATAGGCAGGTTGTTGGACATGCCTGCATCCATAAGCTGCATGTGCTCGTTTTCGTAAATGCTTCGCGTGGCTGTTGGCGGAAGCTTGCCGTACATTTGATAGGCGTAGTTGGGAATAATGGCGGGATCAATTGGGTGAATCTTTGCCAGTTCATCATCCTTCTGGTTAATCATTTCATCAATTGGTCCGAATCCGGTCATTGACCTGACAAGTGGACGGACTTCCTTGTAGTAGTGGCTCAAGGTAGCGCAAAAGGCGCTTCCAAAAATACCCATCAACAGAGGAGTCCGAATTTCTGGCAAATGGAAACCGTGGTCAAGAGGGACATCCTGGCCATCTTTGAATCGTCTGCCCATAGCCCACGTGGGAATACCAGCACCAATCTCTTCACAAAACACTTCGTAAGGCGTAATTTCAAACCATTGAAACCAGCTTTCTTCTTTTGCTTTCTCAACATCCTTTTCGTAACTCTTAGTACCGGGTTTTGAGGCCTTGTCCGTTTTGGCAATCTCATGACGAACAGCAGTATAGATAGGTAGAGGCCGTCCACCGTCTTTCATCATAGCTCTCTGGTTTGAAATCTTAAAATCTGTATCGTTCACACCGAGCTCACCCTTGGGGACAAGGAACCTGGCTCCCAGGAGTAGGCCGTAAACATCAACAAGACCAAAATCGGCATTCTTGTCTCCGCGGAGTTTCTCAACAACACCACTCAAGAGGTACTTGCTTGTCGGCAAACTTGCAAGAGACTGCAGCGCAACCGGCGGGTAGGCAATATGAGTGCCCGTGCGCGCTTTTAGATGCTCAAGCAGCGATGGAATGCTGCCCCGGTTGAAAGATGTGAGGTAAAGAAGCTGAAGCCAGCAGGAGCCGCTGACTCCAGCGGTGTAAGTGACGCAATCGAAGAGGCCATCTTCATCGGCTGCCAGCATTGATCCGGTACCAGCAACAAGGGCGCGAAGGCCACCGCCGGAGCCACACATGGCAATTGTCGGAATGTCGTCGGGGTGAATATCTTTCTCATTCATGTCGAGGTATTTGGCTAGCGCCGCTCTTGTCTTCTTTCTTCGACGAGACAGGAACTCCTTCTCGTCATCACAGAGTTCATTTGACACACGTACTTTAGCAGAATAGCGGATCTCAGGATTAGATGAGGCATCATGAGCCTCAGACCATAACTCTTCCGCCAGCGATCCTGGTTTGACGGACAGTTCGCGCTGAAGCTTCCGAATATAGCCAGGAATGACCTTTGACCAGTCGGGTAGCATGTAATCAGCCAATTTATCCGAAAATGTATCCCACTCTTTGTCGGTCATAATAGAGTAAGATTCAAAACGCCTTGCGAAGCTTGCCCACGCGGACTCATCTTTGGGCGGCGCTGCTTCCTCATCATGCTGCTGAGAGTGCTTCTTCTGCTGAGATGAGTCGGCCTGATTATTCTCTGTTGGAGTCAGACGATTGACAGATAGTCGAGCAAAGTCGTCAGTCGGATATAGCATCCATATGACCAGCCCTCCGGTGATGATGGCAGCCGTGGCCGAAGCCCGGTGGCTACGTTTGGGCTGGGCACGGGTAAACAACTGATTTCGCAGCTTAGGCCCCAGCGGTCCCGTTGGAATTCTGGTAACAGTTGGTCGGATGCCTCTGCTGGCCAATTGGCCGAGCACCATCCCAGGATACCTCATATTGAGGGTGGTTCGGGCGGATACCGCGTGGAGGACGGCTTCAACTCCCTAGGCGTACCAAGGGGGCGGCGATGGGGACGCAGTGGACGCTGACAGATGGCTTGACGCGACCTTGTATGAGTCTCGCAGCATCAGCAAATGAACCGTGAAAAAGTGCTGCAACGCTGATGCAGCAATTGGCGCTGCTGAGCGAAAGGGCAGCTGAGGTGAAATGGGTGGGAAAGTAGTAACTCTGTTGGGAATTCCGGCTCACGCTACTGGCGTGGTACGGTACGTTGAGCCTCTAGGTGCGGTTCACATGCAGCCAGCGGGGCATCTCGATCCCTGGAAGGCCCCTCTGTGCTCTTAGATCGCTGCTGAAGTGTTTGAGCTCGGTGTCAGCAGATAAGGATTATAATCTGTTGTGGTATAAAAACCATTTTCTGAGAAGAAATGGTCATTGAGCCTGTGTGGACAATTTGAATGTATCTTTCGAGCCTTTAGTAGAAGAATATGAAGGACTGATGGTGTACTAATAGAGTCGTCCTAATCCGGCGGGTTCGGGTTCTATCGCGGCCTCACAAAGACAGCACTGCTCTGTTCGGGGGCATACTTCTCTGTACCTAATACGCACCGAAGCCATGGAAATGTTTCCAACTTTCATGAAGGCGTAAACAAATTATGAATTGAGTTACTCATTCAACGCACTGAGTGCTTTATACGACGTTTAGCTACCAATTAGGTACGACTGCCTCGCCTCGCCCGTATTTACCAGCGGCTTCCAGTTCCCCCACGTCCTCCGTTTGTTCGCGCAGCTGGCGACGGCGCCGAACGGCTGCCAGGTGGGGGCACTCGATGCGGGCGGTGAGAGGCGCTGTTGAATTTTTGATGCATTTTGCAAGCGGCAGAATCAACCACCACTTTTTTTTTGTGGCATTTCTACGGCGGGCACCGTTTTCCCACCTACTTTGTCTGTCAACTTGTCTCTCTCTGCAATCGCTTTTGGTTTTCTACTATCATTTTGCAAGGTAAGCCTCCCTCCCTTCCAGGCCTTTGGAGAGGCCATTCGGCCTGCGGGGACCTCTTATCGCCGCGTGACTCTTTTCACCCAGCCCCGCTTGGCCGACTCTAGACGAAGTTGTTACTCACACTCTACCCTCAATCTGCATAGACGTTTAAACAAACTATTCTCTTCTCTCTCCGCGCTACCTCAGCGCGATTCTCCCGTCCCTTTCTCCATATACCCGATTACTTTAGATCACAATGAGCGAAGCCGACGCCACAGCGCAGCCCGTCGAGGCCGTCGAGCAGACTACGACTGCCGAAGCCCCTGCCACCAATGGCCAGTCAAACGACACCAACATGGTCAAGACGACGGCCAAGATCGACAAAGAAAATTACAAGAACAACCGCAAGTTTGATCCCAGCCAGCGCGAAGTTAGCGACGACCCGGCTGCTATCCGCAAGCAGGTCGAGTTCTACTTTGGCGACTGGAACTTTCCCCAGGACAAGTTCATGTGGGAATCATGCGGCGGCTCCGAAAACAAGCCGATCCCTGTTGAAAAGATTCACTCTTTCAAGCGCATGAGATCCTTCCAGCCCTACAGCGCCGTTGTCGCCGCTCTGCGCGACAGCAAGTTCCTCGACATTGAAGGCGAGGAGGGCAAGGAGACAATCAAGCGCAAGGTCGCTTACCAGCCCATGGCCAACGCCAAGGCCAAAACCGAAGCTGCCACTGTCTATGTCAAGGGCTTTGGTGACGAGACTCCCGACACCCAGTTTGACCTCGAGAGCTTCTTTGCCCAGTTTGGCGAAGTCAAGGGCCTCAAGCTGCGCCGCACCCCAGAGAACCTCTTCAAGGGCTCCGTCTTTGTTACTTTCCCCGACGAGGAGGCTGCCCAGGCTTTTATCGACAAGGATCCTGCACCCAAGTGGAAGGGCCACGATCTCAAGATCATGTCCAAGCGCGAATATTGCGAAGAGAAGAACGATTTGATCCGCCAGGGAAAGCTAGAGCCAAGCACAACCACCAGCAAGAAATTCTTCGAGGGCCGTGAGTCTGGCTCACGCCAGGGACCTCGCGATCCTAACGACTGGAAGAAGCGCCGCGAGTACGACCAGAAGCATGGTTTCCGCGGAGGTCGTGGCGGCCGTGGCGGTCGTGGGCGTGGAGGCCGTGGTGGCCGCGGTGGCCGTGACTACCGTGATGACCGCCGCCGCAACGATGACCGTAACGGGTACGTCAACACTATATGGCCGTTCCTTTCAAAACAAGACCCAAGCTAACGTGCTACACAGTGACGACGAAAGCAACGCCAAGCGTCCCCGTGAAGAGGACGGTGCAAGTGACGAACCCGCCGCAAAGAAGGTCGATACCAAGGAAGAGGTCAGCACCGATGCGTGAAAAACGCATCCAATGGCCGGCTAGTAGCCTCGTCTCCTCTACCAGTGTCACAAATCACGCTAATTATTAAAGCAATGACGGGGAGAAACGAAAGAAGGATATGTGGGAGGAAATTTTTTGTGTGTTTTATAAAAATCCAGGCGTTTTACATGGCTGTTGATTGATTTTTACCTTTTGTTTTTATTTTTATATTTTGCGATAGGAATCTTTTCTAGTCTTGATGGAAAGCTAAGAAGAATTTCAGAAAAATTTAAAATTTTTCATGAATCAAAACTGCCAGCCATGTGGTAGTGTGACATGTCAGTGAAATGCATGTCTCGTCTTCATATGTACGAGTACATTACGAGTACAGACGCACGTTGACCAAAGACATGGGAACCTTACCCGACGGCCCCATGTATTGTCTGTCTCGCCGCACGAGCCTCCCGTCCTGTCACTTGGCCCGCCACAGAGTCGGGCAAGATTAGCATCGACAAAAAACCGTTGATGCTAGTTTCAGACGGAAGAGGGGACCAGGGTAACTAAAGCCAACAGGGGAGGTTGCTGCCTTATTGGATGAACGGGTCTTGACGTACAATTTCGATATAAAAGTCTTATGTTGAGGCATAGCAGTATGAAAAATATTTCAAAAATGGTCTATATTTTCTTCATATAAAGGCGTTTAAATAATAATTAAAATTGGCCCAACCTAAGATACGATTACAAGAACTCCAAATGGCACCCACAGTAAAACAAAAACAAAGTCCAAAAGCCCAAACAAGGTGGTATCAATTGCCGCCATGCGCCGTCCGATTCCCCAATTCGATAGAAATGACTTGCCTTACACCCGCTTCCTGTTCTGGTACGGCACCGCGTTCATTTAAAGTAGAAGTCCGCGAGCAGGCTTCCGTATTGCTGCTCGTGCTCGCAGCATCTATTGTTACAGTCGCATTGTCCTTTTTGTAGAGGCTTGCGGCGCTGCTGTGGGGATTGTTGGGGTCGCGATCCACGTCGTGGTTCTGTGCTCCCTGTGCTTCGCTACCTCTTCTGGTGGAGCAGTCCGCGCTTCCGATTGTTGGCAATTGTCCCTGCCCTGAGCTGCTTTGGTTGGTTGGGTAGGATGATCCGCTGCCGCCAAAGGTGGCTGGCCAGAGGCGGAGGAGAATAAGGCGTAGTGATGGCAGGCAGGTGACGGTAATGCCGACATTGACTTCGAGGGTCGACCACCATACGAGGTTATACTGCTCCCAGGTTGGGTTTGTGGTCTTGTTAAAGTCGACTATAGAGTGTAGGCGGAGAACCGAGATTATGGTTGCTCTGTTTGAAGCGGTTAGCTAAACGGCTATGTTTTGCAAGTCTGCGATTGGACGACACCTACCCAGCGCCAGTTGTAAACATGATGGCGGCAGCCACTTTTTTCTTCCAGTGAAGGTTCAGCTTCGACACCTGGCTGAGGGGAATGCCTAAGAGCCAGATATCCGAGGCCACATTTATAGCAGCATTGGCCCAAGTAGAGTCGTTGAGATTGATGCAGTATCCATCTGTTGTCGGGTGTAAAATGTCCAGTTGGTTCCAATAAAACGACAGTGGTATACACTGGAGGAAGAGCTTGAATAAAAAGGCAACCCCGAAAAGAACGTGAAAGATGACTGTACCCCAGAGAAGATATGACACGAACCCGACTGAGAAGATGGAGAGATAGAATAAGCATAGGGACAGCTTAACCAAGCTCATTAGTGTGACGTAGATGATCTCTGAAGTGAAAAAGTATTTGGCGTAGAGGACAATTTGGGTCGGCTGCAATCCCCAGACGTCTTTACCAAGTCCATGGAGGGCGGGGCCACAGACCATGAATACAATGCATGGTATGCCTATAGCCAAAATGACCAGGATAAAGGTATCATCAATAGATAAGCGGCGAGCTCCAAAGAAGTATCGTTTAAAGATGAGACGTGCAAGGACGAGGCATCCAGACACAGCGCCGGCAACAACGTCCATGACGATGAAGTTGGTGACTTTGCTTCGAACGGGAGTTTCGCATATGGTTTCCATGGCATACCTTGCATCTAGAGGGAACGTGTGAGACTGGGTTTGATAAAAACGAACAACTGCTCGGAGTCGAGAAAAGGACGTACGGATAGCCTGATATAAAACACAGGAATTTATTGTGCATTGTTCAATGTTTGTTTTCTTAGAGGCTGAGTCGCAAAAGCAGTCAATGTCTGCCTCTGGGCAGGATTCCGTAATACAGTTGTACTAAGATAAACAGTGAGCGTCAGTAGGGCTGTTCCTGAGGGATGGTATCCAATATGTAATTGTTGGCCCGGTAGTGCAGTGTTGAATGAGTGCGTCTCGACGCAGAGTCACTTACAGCGCAGGATGGCAGCTGCGTCAGATTGGTCGCATCAATTGACCGCGGCGATAAATTCAGATCCGGCAGAATATTCGAGTTCGGGCTCGACAATGGCTCTTTGGGCGTTGCGAGGCCATGTGTTGACGGCATCGCGAGACCGATAACAATTCCAGCCAGACAAGCCCACACAACAAGGCGCCACAGCACCAAGCTGCTGGCGGAGAGACGGCGAGGATCCATGGGATGGATATCGCAGAGAGACCGCATCGAGAGAGTAGCAGCGCATACTCATGACCACATCTAGAAAGCCTGGGGCGAGCGTAACCCTGATGATATGTCTGCTTGGTTAGGATGTTGAAGTTGAGGTTGAATGATACAGACTGCACGCGAGCGAGGTTAAAACGTGCGGGTAAGGAAATAGGAAAGAGGAGACGAGAGACATGCACACATTTTGGCCGACGCCACAAGGGCGGGCAGCACTGGATAGTATAGGAGCGCACGCGCACACACATGAACGAGAGACACTGGCGGCGGAAACACGGTTGGAAAAGACGCTGGACTGGACCGTGGAGATGACGGGGGTTGGTGGGAAGCCCTGGTACCATGTTGAAGTGGCCGGGTTTCGCTGCCACCACTATTCTCTCGAGTATTACGGAGTAATCCGTACTCAGGTCGCTATTGCTAGGAGTACGGAGTACCCTTGTCGCTGGCATGGGGGCATCCCCGCAGCAAGGAGGAAATAAATAACTCCCGGCATACCATTTGCTCGGCCAACTCAGGATACTGTTGTTTCGTCGCCCTTGCTGATAGACCAGTGTCGGCAAGAATGAATTATGACATTTTCAGGTCTATTACCTGTGAAGCCTTTCAAAGCCCATGTTGACCGGTAAGTGTACAAAGCATGGGACTCTACTGTGTCGTCCCACGCGATAATTCCCAAGTCTCCCACACCCAACCCCTTAATGAATCGGCACAGGAATGGCGCGTCTGCAAGTACCAGTGCTCCGTAGTGGCGGCGACTACCTACCGGCAGGGCGAGCTAGCAAACCTAGCGTTGAAGCTAGCAGTAACGGGAGCGCGATCCGCGTCCACAGCCGTTGTCGGAAAAGAGGGGATGTGCCGCGTTTTTGTTGGTGAGAACTGAGTGTGCAAGGTTGGTGATGAGCAGAGGTGGTTAAACTTTGGCGGTGGCTTGCGGCGGGCGCAGCACCAGGTGGTAACAAGTACCTATGTATCTACATGTCAGCCTGGTTACCATTCCCGTGTTGGCAGGAGCACGGACTCGCTTTGAACATGACAAAACTCTGCTCTGCACACCACGGAAAGAAGGGTCGCGGGTTTAGGTTGTCGGCCAACGCATGATTCGTGCCGATACATGCAGGATTGACAAGCGGGGTATACTTACGTGAGGGCCGGAAACATACTATACGAATAGACAGTCAGCGGAATACACATGACATGATGCTCGTTTTCCTGCAATGCGAGTAGCCAACGATGATATTGCGGCGCATGTCGACGAGGCCTGCCTGTCTGCGTACCTGCCTGGCAACACATGACGAGGCATTTTGTACTCGTACAATCGAAGACCCTTTATCCCTGTCATGCTAATTGGAACCGAGCAGCACTATGCAACTCAAAATTCCGCGGTACGAATAGCGTTGTCGATGCCATCTACCGACTTGTGTACGAGGTACAATCGCTTACAATCGCACTCTCTGAGCTCGGGCACGGAATCCAACCTTCTCCCGTCGCAATGCAAATACGCACGCTCGATTCTGATGGCACAATCGACGTTGCTTTGGTCTTCAATTACAGGTATCGACAGATGTACAGCAGTCAATATATTCCCAGTTGCGAACCACACGAGTATTCACGCAGCATGCATCGACGTTCTCGTTCTGTAGCCGCATCCTCCAAACAGGACACTAGCAGCTCAACATCCCTATTCCATCTATGTGGGGACGGAAACTTTTTAAAGCAGCGGGCGAGCACCCAGAGCTCAGCACCAGAGACACTGGAAATGTCGCCGCGCTTCAAAGTCTCACATCGGCATATGCCTGATTGGCCCACCCCACCATAAAGCTTCTCGGCCACTGGATCCGCTGCATGGGATCTGCAACCGGGGCGTTACAGTACAACATGGCACTAGGCAGCGTCGCTTTGACGTTTGATTAGTGCCATTCACATGTGCCGCAGTCACGCCGTTCTGTGTCTCGATCCGCCTCTTTTTAGGTTGCCTGGACATGATAGCTCACTTGGCGGCGATGCAAAGGGACAGGCGAGCAAAAGAAACGAGAACTTCGCGCACCAATACAAGATGAAAGAGATGATTGTTCACGACCGAAAGAGGGAAAACAAACGAAACGAAGCAAATGGCAAAGAACTTGGCAGGACTAGCTTACAAAAGACCTAATCTTCCGACACTGGTTTGGTAAGTTGCTGCTCCAAGGCGACAATGTTGGGGTATCCATCTGATACTCTCACTCATCTCATCGAACCAGCTTAATTACATCTCATAATTTCGTTCTCCGGGCCGGACCATTCGCCCACATTTGGCCTGCCATTTGTCTTAATGCTGCGCTTTGTACCCTGTTCTGAGACCGTGCCGACACAATGGAGCAACGGACACGTACCACCAAGAATTGCAACTGACGGCTCAAAGGTTTCCTGTTGGCAATCCTGCGTAGTTCTGCCGGCGTCAACGTTTTATCAGAAATTGGCCGACTTTCTGAACCCGGCAGGTTGGACCTCCCCCACCGCTTGTCATCGGTCGTTGGTGGTGTTATATTCGTGCTTTTCAGTCTCCACAACAACCGGCAAGTCCTTGTCTCCTAATCCGGCTCAGGAGTTTAGTCTCCTGCAACTCATCCATTTTGATGCCGAACAAAGAGGCATACAGTGGCGCAAGATGATGAGGTCCACACGGCCGAGCGTCACCAGATGCGCGCCTCTTGTCCAAAAATCTGTCCAGAAGGATATCGAGCGCCTTTTCAAAGGACTCGTTTAAAAAGCGGTGGAAGGCTTTGTCTTGTACTTTTTTGCCGGCTTCCGTATCAGCTGTCAAGTATTCCTGTATGTCTGGATAAAGGTTTGGATCTATCGCTACGTCTACTGTTGCCGTCTTGACTGCCGCAGCTTGACCAGGGGTAAAGTACGGCGGTCCGAGATAGCGTTCGTCGGTCGTACTATTGAGGCGTCTTTCAGAGGCTTGGTCCCTGGTTAGGTTTCGCAGATCGTAGAGAAGCACCCGCAGTTTGTATCCCAGCACGTCGTCGTGGGCAATTGCCGATGTCGTCAGGGGCTGTGCAGATGCTGCAGATGCTGCAGGTGCTGGAGGTGCTGTAGAGGGCGTTGCGGATCCTTGGCCGGCTTTTGTGCCCCTGCCGGCAGCTTTGGCTTGCCTTTGCTTGCCCATTTTTGTTGATGCTTCTATTGGTCTCGTATTTCATCTCGTATTTCAAGTTGAGAATGACCGCTTTCACAGATGAGTAAATTCATATACCAAGCAGTCAAATACCTTTGCTTTGCGATGGCTATTTGTACGGCAGTTCTGTTGTGGTTTGGGCGTAGCAGAGTAAGCTTTGCACAGAATATCCTCGCTCATTCCACTAGAGAGTCCGAAAGCAAAACTTACTTTCACCCACAATCACATGATAACTTAAAATAGCCAGCAAACATTAAAATTTCAATTGCACGGGTCGCCTAAGCCCAACGTTGGTGCTGCTGTGGTCATCGGCTTTAGCATCACTATCTACCCTGTAGCGGCGCGTCCAGTATTCTAGAGCCTGGCGTGGACGTTCAAAGTGACGACAACACGCGAGCAGGGGAAAAAAAAGTTAGCCAGATATGGAAAACTTACGCACACAAATGGATATATTAATAGGGTGCTCTCTTCACCGCACCTGAATGGTCTTGCCAGGCCTACTCGGAATTGAGACTCATTAACCCGTCCGTATTGGTCAACGTGACTGTTGGAAAAGTGGACGACCTCGGCTCGATCCGAATAGACCCACCCTTACCAGTTGACTGAGAAGTGCAGAAGAGGTCTCGCGACAGGGCACATATGAGTAATGAGTCATAGAAATACGATATACAATGATAAGCTGACAAACTTCTAGCGAGGTGAGTCTTAAAATCACATAAAAGTTCAACGTGAAGGTGCTGCCACTTCAATGATTGGCACGTCGGCGTTGATTATTCAACTTAGCCCGTGTGCCGAGGTGGACCCACCACTGGTTGTCACCTACCAGCTCGTCATGTCAAGCCTCAGCTCTTCACGTTGATAATATAAGCCCTGCACGGCATCCGAGTCCCGTCTTCCTCCTCCAAACGCATAGAAGCGAAAATCACCATACAGCCGTTACCCATCTGCCGAAACATTGCATATGAAACCCGCACTCTCATGGATCCTAACCAGGAGCAGGACGACTTTGGATACCCCAACGGCCTCGGTATGCTGCCGCCAGATGTACAGCTCTCGCAGGTCCTCTTCCCTTCGTCGGGCCATCTAGCCGGCTCGCAGACTGTTGGTGCGCATAATGTTGATGCTGTACTTTCGGCCTCGCACTATCCCGTTCCGCACGCCGTTCGGATACGGAACCTATTCTCCGACTCGCACGGTTCTGAGCTGTCTGTGAATGAATTTCTGGACGTTTTACAAAAGGAGCAGGGATTAGAGCCTGACCCGCAGCAACTTGATATCGATACGACGCTGCCGTCTCTAGAAGGCAATCGGCAGTCGTCATCTCAAGGTGATGACGTAGCGAAAGCATCGTCAAAGCAGCCGCGAAAGAAGCCGGGCCGGCCGAGGCTACCTCCGAAAGACGCAGGTATAGAAGGCAATACAAGTGAAGTATGAGCTGCCCTGTACGCTGTGGTGGCCCAATTCCATATTCCAGACTAACAAAAAGACACATTACAGCGTCGACGGAAGCAGCTCCGCGAGGCACAACGCGGGTATCGAATGCGCAAAGAGTCACGCATTTCCGACCTAGTTCATCGCGTGACGCAGCTTGAGTCGTCCATGGAAAATATAGTCTCCGGCGTAGTATCGGTCACGGAACAAATCACCCAGTCGGGGGCGCTCACAAGCCATCCCGACCTCTCGAGGCAGCTAAGCGACGTCCTCCAAACATGCCTGGTTTCTATCAAGGAAAACACCAATAGCGACGACGACGGTCACGATACTCCAGGGCTGCTAGCACCTCCCGTCCCCTTCCCGCTGCCGAGTCCGGTGAAGACTCACCTTCCTGCACCGTTTCCCATCCCCACGCCCATACCATATGCGACGCGCCACGCGATTCTGACACCGCCAAACTCAAGGGGCAACGCCGTGATGCTGCCCGATTTTATAAACAACCTCATATTCTCAATCATATACTATGGCTACACGATGCTCGCGGATCCAGCAACGCCATGGGACCAACTTACACGGCACTTTCAACTCTGCCTCACCACGATTGGGCGCGAACGAATGACATTGTACTTTTCAGCAGCATTCGATGCCAAAGTCCGCCGCCAGAAGCACCTGCAGGGATGGTCCGACATGCCGTTTTTCAGCCTTGGCGGTGCAGGGACACATTATTCCACTGCTTTAGAGGACAAGACGAATGATAATGAGCTCGCCATAAGGGCACGGTATCCTGCAAAGCCAGTCACGCACCAAACTATTGCTGCTACGGCCGAGGCGTTTCCATCGGCAATGTATGATGAGATGGAAGGAGACTGGTTCGACATGGCGGATTTGCAGCTGTTTTTGCGGGAAAAGGCGCCTGATTTGCGGACTGCGCCGCGGACGACGGGTGATCGGCCAGCCGGGGCTACTGATGCAACGATGTTTGCGCGAGGTGAGAACTTATATTTTTGGTCTAGACGTTTCTTTCGCAAAATGGCTAATGTTTTTAATGCTAGGATTGGTTAAAAAGGCAACTTGCCTCGGACGATCGGCCGGGTTTCGTCGAAAAGATGTCGAGGCAGCGTTGCGGGCAGCGACGGTTGGCTAGTGGTGTGAGGGGCTCCTCGGTTGAATGAAATGTATAGAATATAAAACACTCCCATCTGCTATGAAGATGAAATGACGGAATATAATGTATTATATGAGCGACCGATTTTTATAAAAGGCAATTACACTTGGCTGGGTATGGTACAAGTCTGCGTGGAGAGCCTTGCCGAGGCACTTCTAGTGTAGAGTGGAATAGTATGACCACGATTGAGGGACGTACAAATACCACTACACACTCATTCATTCTAGACAGAATCACCACGCAGAAAAAATAGATGTTCACGTCCGATATCAGCGTGTAGACCGAATCCCGGCGCCGGTGCTGGCAAAGAAGCCGGGCCTTGATCAAGTCGCCTTTTCCTCCCAAAAATAAAAACAAATTAAAACTAAAAATTAAAAATTCTTAGTCGGCCTGCCCAACAAGGTACAGTACGTAATTGGACAACGACGCCACCCGCACACGGCGCCGTTTCGGCGACAAAAACCGGGGCCGTGGAGGCGGCAAGGCTTTGCCAACCTGCCAAAACAGGATTGTATAGTGAGTGGACGGACTTTAGGTGGCCCTCCTCTGTCCGTGGAATTATGACGGATTTGCTAATGAATCAGGATCAAGTCGGTTTTTTCTTCTCTCTTTTATATCTTATCATGATTGTCCAATTCTCTAACTCTCTCTCTGACCATCCAAGTAGGTTTACTCATCCCTCCGGAGCGACTTGCCCTCTCATACCAACCATCACCACCATCCCGCATCATCGGCCTGGCTCCGTGGACTTGTTTCTATATTCCACACTAGCTTCGCTATCCCTGGCCACTCCATCGGCTACTTTTGCCGGGTCGCTGCCCACTCTTTGCCGTCGAACTTGTCCAGACTGCCGTCCTTCTTTTTTCTCTTCCTTTTTTCTTCTTCTTTTGGTCTTGTCTCTCTTTTCTGCTAGTCGTCTATAGTCCTTGTCATCCTGGCAAAAAAATTCGGTTCCTCAGACAAGTCAAACACTCCACCAGATCAGACTGCCTCGGATGAACTTGCATCATGCCGTCCGCCGAAGCAGACTCGGAAGCGCCCAGGTCCAAGACCTATGCCGCCTCCTACGACTCGGAAAAGCATGAGCGGCCCGCGACAATGTCCTCCAGTAGCGACGACGACGACAACGACAACTCGACCAACCGCGACAGAGCCAACTCCAATGCCTCGCTGTCGCGTATAGGATCTGCTGCTTCACGCACGTCACGCCTGTCGCGGACGGTATCTGAAGTGCGCGACGGAATCTCCAACCAGCGCGATCTAGAACTAGGCGACTCGGAAGAAGACGACTCGGAAAAGGCAGCCGAGGCTCAAGGACCAACAGACCCGAACCTGGTCAAATGGAACGGACCCGACGATCCAGAGAATCCCAAGAACTGGGATCTGAAAATGAAGTGGGCAGCTGTCGTATGCGGTAAGTCAACACCCACAACAAAGACATAATATATCCCATGTCATTCAAAAGCGCCGCAAAATACTAACAACAGACTCGCCCTCCTCAGTCTCCTTCTTCACCTTCATCTCCCCCGTCGCCTCGTCCATGGTCGCCCCCGGCCTCGTTGAAATCGGCCGCGACCTCAACATCTCGGGCGAGCTCGAGCAAGCCCTCGTCCTCTCCATCTTTGTTGCCGCCTACGCCCTGGGTCCTCTCGTCTGGGGTCCCCTCTCCGAGCTCTACGGCCGCACAATCATCATCCAAATCTCCAACTTTTGGTTCCTCCTCTTCAACCTCGGCTGCGGCCTGGCCAAGACCGAAGGCCAGATGATTGCCTTTCGCTTCCTCGCAGGCATCGGCGGCTCCGCGCCGCTCGCCATCGGTGGCGGTCTGCTCTCCGACCTCTTCAACGCCGAGCAGCGAGGCAAAGCCATGAGCGTCTACTCTCTCACGCCGCTGCTGGGACCAGCAATTGGCCCCATCGCCGGCGGCTGGATCGCCGAGCGCACCACCTGGCGCTGGGTCTTTTATAGCACCACCATTGCGTGCGGCGTTATCCAGGCCGCGGGGCTGTATTACCTGCGCGAGACGTACGCGCCTGTGCTGCTGCTTCGCAAAAAGATGCGCCTCATCAAGGAAACGGGCAACACGAACCTGCACACCGAGTACGACCACCCGGAACGCACCCTCGTCCAGACGCTCACCATTGCGCTCACCCGGCCGTTTCGCCTGCTGGCGACGCAAATCATTGTCCAGCTCATGGCGCTGTACATGATGTTCCTCTACGGCACCATGTACCTCGTGCTGTCCACCTTCCCGGGCCTCTGGGCAAAGCAGTACCACGAGTCCACGGGCATCGCGGGCCTCAACTACATCTCCCTCGGCCTGGGCTTCTTCATCGGCGCGCAGGTCTGTGCCCCGCTGCAAGACCGCATCTACGCGGCCCTGAAGCGCCGGTACGTCCCCGACGGCGGGCCGGGCAGGCCCGAGTTTCGCGTGCCGATGATGATTCCCGGGAGCCTGCTCGTGCCGATTGGGCTCTTCATCTACTCGTGGACGGCCGAGAAGAATACGCACTGGATCGGCCCCAACATTGGCGCCGTCATTTACGCCGCTGGCACGATTATCAGCTTCCAGTGCGTGCAGGGGTACATGGTTGACTCGTATAGTCGCTTTGCCGCCAGCGCTGTTGGCGCGACGACTGTGCTGCGCAGTTTGGCCGGGTTTGGGTTCCCGCTGTTTGCGCCGACCATGTATAATGAGCTCGGATATGGTGTTGGCGGGAGTGTGCTGGCGGCTATTGCCATTGGGATTGGCTGGCCGAGCCCGATTTTGCTGTGGTTGTATGGTGACAAGTTGCGCGCCAAGAGCAAGTTTTCTGCTTGAGCTTGTTTCAAAGTACATGATTGTACAAGTTTTTCTGCATGAGATGGCGTTGTTATGAAAAGATTTTATGATATTGCATTGGGATGGAAAAAGCGTCGGTTACATACACATTATACTAAAGCAGGACACAGCCTGCTCCTGTTAATATTTTACAAAGAATAGAATAATATAATGACACGACTTTACTACTATGCCGCCATATCATTTGCTGATATTCAAATCTATCTTAATATTGTATTCCTTCTTTTCTATAGTTTGTATCCTCTATATTTTTTTTTTCGCGAGTTACCACTTCTATAGTAGCCTTTACGACGAGTAATCCAGCGTCTTGTCACCAACAACGCCCCAAAACTGGTCAACAATCTCCTTCTGCCCACTCGGCGCACCACGCACAGCGAGGTACACCCTTCCATCAACCTCGGGCTTCCAATCGCCCGGGTTGCCATTAACCATCATACCGCCCGCCTCCTCAAGAACACACCAACCCGCACAAACATCCCAAGCCCAGCACCCACCTTCCCAGTACATATCCATCTCGCCAGCCGCAACACTAGCAAGGTTCAGCGCCGCAGAGCCCATCGACCGCACCCCCTGCACCATTGCGCCGCCGGTGTCCTTGCTGGCGCTCAGCTTGCGGAACGTCTCGACCTTGTGGTCAAAGTTGGGCCCGTCGCGCGCAGAGCCCCATTCTACCGCGACGAGGGCCGAGCCCAGGTCGTTGAGCGGGCGAGGCGTCTTGGCGAGAGGCAGACGACGGGGCTCGGTGCCACGGTTGCGCGTCATGTAGGCGCCCTGGCCCTTGACGGCTGTGAAGAGCAGGTCTTGCCAGGGGTTGTAGATGACGCCGACGACGGGCTTGCGGTCGATGGTCAGGCCGAGAGAGATGCAGGCGTTGGGGAACGAATGAACAAAGTTTGTTGTGCCTAAATTACTCACAAGAAATTAGCCACGTTTCCGTTTGCCTGTATGCCTACTATAGAGATTTGTATCATCGGGGGGAAGGGGAGGGAATTTACCGTCAATGGGGTCAACGACAAACGTCGGCTCCGGACCGAGCTTCATGCCAGGCCTGTACGTCTCCTCGCCCATAAACGCCACCGAGGGGAACGAAGCTGCCAGCCTGCCGGAAACCATCTTCTCGACGCCCTGGTCCGCCTCGGTAACAATGTCGACGGCGTTGAGCTTGGTGTCGGTGGCCAGATCGGCCGGGTTCGCGGCGAGAATCATCTTGCCAGCCTCGTAGGCAGTGGCGACCATTTCGTCGCGGACGGCTTGGAGGTCAATGTCCGTCATTTTGATTATCTGTGGAATACGTGATTTGGGTGACTTTTAGGCAGATTGCTCGCTCAGTACAGGCGGCAATTGGTTGTTGAAAGAAGTATGTCTGCCGGCTCAGTCGCTCTCAATTGCTGTCGAGGGGAATATTTGTGGAGGGGCAGAGCTGCGACGTCACTCTGAGGTAGACTGGGCTCGCACGTGGGGCATAGTCCCTGGACAGCAATGCATCACTGCATCCCGGTATCAGGCTGGCGACGTCGACCATGGCGAGCCGAGTTTGTAACAGAAAAAAACGCTAGATTAAGAAATGGAAGCAATTTTCTTCAATAATAATAAATATATGGATTCCCGCTCCAATGCATTCCCTAGCTCGTAAAGCAGTAAAAATAAATAAAGCAAGCCATTCCAAGCTCCTCCCCCAAACCCATGTATATGCCTGGAAAGCCTCTCGTGTAACAACCCCTTGTCGCCATCCGTGTCAAATGAATTCCTACATTCTTTTGCTTCGCTATCCCCAGAACCCGTAGTAACTGACAATACCCTACTCTAGAACCCCCTCCAAAAGCCTCTTCCGGAAGCCTATCTGCCCCTTTCTGATTGGGGATTGTCCATCGGCCGCGGGCTCACGCCGCGCAAGCTCGAGGCATTATCATCGTCAAACGGATTAGTGTCGCGAGTAGCATGAGCAGGGCTTCTCGATGACTGGCGTCCGCGTTCAAGGTCGTCGTCCTGCGAATCCCGCACGTCGCGGCCCGGCGTGGCAGCCAGGCTCATGTTGTAGCTGCCGCCCGCATACTCAGTGTCACGGCCCGTCAGCTCCTCCTCGTAGTATCCATACGTATCGGCTTCTGGGCCGACACGAGCGTCCCAAGCCTCGTCGGGATCGAGGGGCCCGAATCCGCGAGGACCGGTGCCACCCGCGCCGCCTCCGTATGAGGGTTCGTATGCGCCGACCGCGGAGCGATTGTTGCGGTTCTTAAACTTGCGAATCTGGTCGTTGAACCAGCCGACGACGCTGCCGGGCGCTGGTCGTGGCGGGCCGTAGGGGGTGTCGCTTTTGTGCCATGGTAGATATGATGCTAGGCTGGGTGCTGGTAGCTGTGATGATGACAAGAGCGAGTCAGTAACAATTCGATAGAGGACAGCTTGGGCCCGGGATGCAGCGCCGAGAAAACCACGATGCCCTGTCCTTGAACCGCGCCGTCCGTTTGGCAAGGGAAAGCCAGCTTACCCCAAGTCTGCGCGCGCGGAGCTGCGTGAATACAACCCATCCGACGGCCGCTGCAATCAGCAGCACAATAATGGCAATCACTATACCTCCTGCTGTTGAGACCATGGTTTCTTGTGTGCGCTCGCTTAGCGAGTCGCCTTGTGCTGCGTGGATGGCCCAAGGTTTGTGTTGGAAAAGGTCGAAAGTGAGAGAGGGAGAGCGCGTTTCAGTTCGTCGCAGCCTAAAGCTGGTCTTTGTAAGGTATGGGGCACAGGGTCTCGCTCAGTCGATCGGATAGAGCAAGACAAACCTCTGCCTCTGTGGTCTTGCTCGATATAATGAGCGTGAATTTCGTCAAAATGCAACGGCTGAGGTTGCTTCGTCAGGGGCGATTCATGAAGGATTTCGATTGTAAAGGAACAGAATGAGCCTGGTAGTCAATGGACGGAGCTAATTTAGCAAGTAGGCAGGCCTTGGCAGCCATCGACGGTGGGCTGACGTAGAGCCTCCGCTTCGGTGGCTAGCGCCCTAGCGCAGGGGCTGGCCCGCTAACGAACGCTACCTAGTACCCAAAATCTACAGCAACGTGGAGAGTGACAGGCACCGTACAACGCCGTTGTTGTTTGCAGAAATGGCAGTGAAACTGATCGGCAAGACGACGCGCAAGACGACTCTGCTTCAGAAGAATTTACATGGCAATTGCCCAATGCAGCGCTATTCTGTTTATCTATTTCAGCAAAATTAAAAGCACACTAAAGGAGCACCTCCAGCTCGTCCAGCACGCTTCACTCTCCCTCTCCCACCTCCGCTTGACACTCGCCCCAGCGTCCGCCGTTCCTAGCAAATGACAAGCTCTCCACAAACGAGCTCAGGCTACATCGCCCGTGCTCATCTGCATCACATCCCTGCAGCGACACAACCCTCCCATTGACAAGAACCCTTACCAGCGCTTCGCTACGATGCAGACAGTCAAGCTTCTCAACATACATCCTCGCGCCAAACGGAACCGCCCACGACGCCGCGTATCCGGCCAGCTCCCGCGGCGGCACAATGTGGTCGAGCGGCAGGCTCTCTGTGCCGTTGTACAGGCCCAGCGCAGAGTAGATGGCCATCAGGGTATTATCGTGGCTAAAGTCGGCGTAAATCTTGCGGTCGAGTGGGTACGTGGTTGGCGAGGAGTCGAGCGTCGAGTTTGTAGTTGTGTGGTCGTCCACCGCCTTGCCAGTAAGCCGGGCGATGAGCTCGTTGACGAAGCCCACGCCCTGTGTTGGTCCCAGCTTGCGTCCGGGTCCGTAGACGTACCATTTTTCGAGAGACTGGTAGTAGTCGTACCCGGCCCATTCTGATTGTGTGAAGAGACTGCAAAACTTGGACAGCTCGAGCGTGGGCGATGAGACAGTGATAAACGGACACAGGTCCATGAGATATGCAGTTTCGTCCAGGGTCAGGTCTGCATTCTGTAGCTTCTCATTGAGACGGTTTTGGATGCCGGATATCCATTTCTCTTTCCATTGACGCTGTTTCGCAACACCTAGAGCTTTGCCTGGTCCGTCCTCAAAGTATGCGCATCGGCCGTGGTCTAGCGTGTTATTGTAGCCATCTGCCTCGGGAATGACGAGTATCTCTTTTTCAAAGTCCGCGCCATTACGGTTCTGTGCAGCGTAGAATCCTTGGGTGAAGTTGCGCGCTGACGCAACAACACGATCTGAACCCGAGGCTCGAACAAATGGCTCAGCTCCTTCTGCCAGGTCACTATATTGTTTGTATAGAGTCTCGCCCAAGTCGGTCATTTCCTTTTCACCGTACCAAGTAAGCTGATCTGGCACGAGATCGAGTTCATAGTCTTTGATAAAATGAAAGCCCTTTGCGTAGTGTGTCACGCTGTACTGCAGTCTCGCAAGCATCGCGGCATACAAGAGGAGCTTGCTGGTCGTCGGGCCGCGAGAGCCATGGCGCGCGAGGACCTGGACAAATGAGACTTTGCACTGGTCTTGTATCTCTTGGTTCTGTTTCGACGATATCCAGAAGAAGGGAGAATATTGGCCCCAGCTTTCGCGAGATATGTCTGTACAGCTCGCTGTTTCTTCGCAAGCTCCCTTGGGAAAGCTACGGAGGCAGGGACGTGGTTAGTGGCGCGATGCGGTTCTTTCGCACGATATACTCACCCGTAACTGGTCATGAAAAGTAGCACACTCGCTGTTAACAAGGCAACGGCGACCAATACTTGTCGTAGTTTTCCCCTTCTATGGTCTGGAGCGACTGGTTCGTGATCTATTGTCTCCCCTGGCTCCTGGTCGGGAATGGCGGTGTATTTGTGTCTCCCATCGCCAGCCATTTTTGCGGTCGTGGTCGCCTATCGCCTATTTCACGTCTTATTCGGTTTTCCGAGCCGTTCAGTTTTCGTTGGCCATGGATGGTACCGGCGCAGGCTCAGTTCCTTGACGAGGGAAAGATGCCTCGCGACGATTGAATCGGTGGGACTGCGTGATGTGACGTCAAAGTACCTTGAGGGCTAGGTTTGATGAGCGGCAGTATCAGTTGTGCGCGGCTACTCGTTGAGCGTATCCTAACAGCCACAAGATATTTAACGTAGGAATAAAATTGCTAATCCGTCTGCTGCTATGCATGACTGTAAGGAGTGAGAAGATATGTTTGAAGGACGGCAAACGAGCCTCATGAGGTCGCCAAATGCGTTTGCTGACGGCGCGCTAAAGCCTGCAGGGACCAAACCTTAAAAGTCGGGGTGGATGAAACAAGGGCACCATGCCAGTGAAAGCTTCTAACATACTAGCCACGTGCAATTCAGACAATTTCACTCACTTCAAAGTAACTTGTGCTTGTTTTAAATCTTGAAGGCGCTCTATTATTTTGGATTGAGTTCTATCGCGGCCAGCGCTATAGTTTCAGTTCAACCTTGTTTCCCATATCCCGTCTAATACACTCATCTACTGAAAGCCACTACCAGCGGACTTCTGCTGTATACGGCGCATCACCCCGCAAGTATCCCTTTCGAGACCAGAGTAAAAGACTTATCTTTCCTTCGCCCAGAAACTGGACCTTGTATAAAGCCGCCCTGTGGTTATTACATATATAGACGCCGTCAACACAGCGACATTCAGCATCATCGCTCGCGATGCCACGCTGCTCCTCGGCGTTCATGCGTCCTTCGGCCATGGCAATTGAAGCGCGGAGCAGCATGTCTGATGGATACCCAGGCAGTCGTCTCATGGCTGAAATCGCCCGCCGCCGGACGGCATGGTCGCGGCAGAGAAGAGCTACCTGGTATAGTGCCTGGCTCAAAGCCGTAATATATGTCCGCACAGGACCTTGCGTGTCAGATTTTACACTGTCGTCGCTCGTTGTATCGTTTTGTACAATGACTTCTGTTCGTGAAACAATGTTGCGGAAACTTTCCGTCAGGTCATCCCATTCGTCTTCTAGATGATGTGGGCTGACTTGCAGCGTGACATCCATGGTCAGAAGCCACACCTCTATTACCAAGTCTAAGGCGGCCTCTATTGATGTAAAATCTTGGGGGTATTTTGTATTGGAGTAGCGTCGTTCCCAAGCGTCGATTTCTTGCCGGTAGTATATCCGTCCGTCGGGTTCCATGTTTGGCTGTTCTAGATACGTTCGGTACAAAAATCCGCCTTGGTATAGAGTGGTGAGACCGCTCATGAGCGGCTCCAACTCTTCAAAAGCAGCAATCACAGATGGAAACGGCTTTGCATCTTTCCTGTTCAAGTCGACCTCGGTTGGCGCATGCTTTGTGGCACCAGTCCATAGGAATGACGCTTCGAGGACTTTCATCATGGTAAGCAGCGTTGGCTTTGTAAGTAAGCAATCTTTGTGGCGAATGAAGCTTTGGTGGTTCATCTGCCAGCTCTTCCAACTGCGGAACAGCTGAATCGCGTGAAATGCGTGGATAAATATCTCCTTTGTTTCGCCCCGCAACATGGACATTTCCAGGCAGACGAGGCTGGCAATCAAGAGGACTTCTTGGTCGAAAAAGGGGATATCCGGCTGATCCATTATTTTGACAAGTTGACTTATCGCCTTCCCATAGTGAGTCAGGGAAAAGACTTCAGAGTCATTTGTCGTCCGAGAATGGCTCGACGTCTCGTCTGGGGTCGGCTCTTTGAGACGCAGCGTGGTTACGGAGAGCACGACATGCCAGATGGCCGGGCTCACTTGGCTAGCGCGTGGAATGTCATGGGTCCAAAAGATTTCATCATTCGAGTTCGCCATAGATGGAGCAACAGTTGTACGAAAAGCATGAAAGGCTCGCCGTTCCCGGGCTGAAGCAGCCTTCATGAATGGAGCTGCTTGCGGGTCAAGAGTCAGCAACATGACAGCAGCTGGGTTGTCTGATGGCGGTGTTCGCTGCTCTTGATAACCACAGGTGTGGCCAGAAATGGTGCAGCGTTTGCATACTGGTCTGGTTTCATCACACTTGATGCGTCGTTTTCTAGAGATGGAAATGAGCTTAGAATAAGCATAACCAAGGGCCCCCCGCCTCACTTACCGGCAAGTGGTGCAGCCTGTTCGCACTTTTGGTGCCCATTTCTTCACCCGCTCCGCTCGGATGGCATCGACAGACGGTACTATCTGGACATCCAGCGGCTTTGACATTGTACTACAAGACATCCAGATGCCCGAACAGCATCGATGGATGTGAAGGGGAATCAAGTTACAAGGCTGAACAGACCGTAAGCGCCGAGAAGGGGTGGGGGCGAACAGCCCCGAACCGGGGTCCCAGGTCCATTGGACCAGCGACGTATGTAAGAGCAGTAGCGCCATGCAAAAATAGCCTGAGTTGGGCCAGGCTGTGATGAAAATTATGCCTCTATTAAGTAAACTCTAGTAAATTGTTTCAGGGTGATTTGTTTCGTGCTCCGCTCGTCTTGGTGAGAAGGTAATTGAGACGTAGGTTTGTACAAAACTATCCCATAGGTAAACGAGACTCAATTAAGACATGGAACTACGCAGCCGGTCTTTCTCTCTTATTGGAGACGACTCAAACTAGTAGACAAACAACGAGGCGCGGAATCGATGGATATTGTATGCAAAATAAGACATCTCATGGCGGTGGCGGCGCAACGTCAACCACAACTGGCGGTGGGTTCGGCATCTGGCTCTGTTGGTCCCGTCTGGCGCGTTCGGCGTCCATCTCAAGAAACGAAATAGCCGACAAGATGATGGCATCATTCAGACCCCGATGGCCAACTCTATCCATCCATATCTCCAATATGCCCTTCTTCCGTGAGAACCAGCCTCTATCGTGCACAAACTGAGCCAGCTTCTTGCCATTCTCGTCCCGGAGCTCCATGTCCGACGAAAACGCACCCGTGTATTGCCATGACCATTCTATGCCACGCTCGGCGCACTTGAGGCGATAGTCGGCTACGAACCAGGCAATGTTTTGCAGCGTCCATTGCTGTCCCTGGACTTGAAGGTGGTGTATGCTGCTGAAACTCCGCGCCGAGTAGGATCCTATTTCGTCCATTTCCTCCTCTTCTTTCCCCTTGCTAGCATTGGCTTTGCCGGGTGACCTTCCTGTTTGTTTCGTATCTTGTACTTCTTTTTCTTGTCCTGACGCTGTTTCTGGCTTTGTCTTGCTTTTTCCGTAGAAGCACAAATTGGGTACGGACTCAAAGAATCCAGCTCTTGGCCGATGGGCCCTGAGCAGGACTGTGCTATCGTCTTCTAGCCTGACTTCGAATCCACGCTTGCCGCGCAAAGGGTGCACATGGAGTGTGCGAGGCTTCGACTTGGGAAGTGGCTTGGACGTTTCTTTTTTCTCATTCATTGTATAGGATTTGTGTTTCGGTATGTCTTTTGTGATTGAAAAGAAGAGAAGAAGAGAAAAAAGTATCCCAATTTTGGCAATGTAAGTCGACTAAATAACTCCCAGGCCAGGCCCAGCATATAGACCGTCGCGTGACGCTTTTGCATGTTGGTGAGTGGGGCCGGTAAAGGATGACACTAATGCGCCACTACAGCCTTAAAACAGGCGAGGCGAACAGGTTCAGGAAACAAAACACCAATTGCGTGGCCTTGACAAAGCCAGGATTCGGTTACGTCTGTGGCGGCTAGCGTTGAACCGCCGGGACTCGGCGCCCACGTCCTCAGGAAACCCGAGTGGTGGCAATATCTTACATGTCATTTAATCCCATGGCTTACTGTATTTTGGCCAGCATAGGTCATGATTTATTTGATTCTCAGTGCTAAGCTAGTTCAACTGCCAGTTACTCACACAAATCTCCATTAACCCTGGTTCTTTTGACGTAAATATTTCCTGTAAAGCTGTTACATTCCTTCAAAATCATAACTTCGTCCCAGCTGATGTATTACCTGAATACATTGCTCGATTCTTTCCATTTTATCCAAATATTTCCCATCCGAAAGAAGAAAAAGAGAAACCATTGCCACGTCTTATCAATACTATCCAATTCACGTAGACGAAATGTCCTCCGCTGTATCAGTCGACGGAATCTCTAGTGGGTATAACATCTCCTCATTTAAGCGAAAAAAGAAAAGAAAAAAAAAGATATAAGTCAAGCACAACTTATATAGCTACGCCAACACTCATTCTAACATGCTCTCTCCCCGAACCAAAGGTCGAACAGCGCTCAAGCGACGGTCCATCCCGCGGCGGGGGCTGTGAACAAGTCTGGAAGCCGTTTGAAATTCCATTTTCAGACTCTTCGTCATCCGTAGTCGAGTGCGAGCGAAGCGACTCGATGCTCTGTCGGACGTCCGGCATGGTGATGGATTGGTAGAAGCCTTCCTTGCCCTTGAGAGGGCGAGGCACGTTTGTGACTGAATCCGTTCGGCCGTGGTTCGGCTTGGAGTGTGACTGTTCAGAAAAGAGCCACCTAGAGACCCTGGAAAACGACTTTTTCTTGCGCAGCGGCGGTCGCAGCACAAGAGGCAGAGGTGGAGGTCCTGCATGGGATGCTAGGTTGGTTGTGGTGTTGGCTGGGTGCTCGTGTCTCCCTGCCAGCAGGGAAGACTCTCGTTGGGAAAAGACGGGTGCGTTTGCCGGTGGTACTGGGGCGGTGTGTGGCCGGTCAATATCACCTCCTTGCAGACGCTCAGCAAATGAAGGTGCTGACGGGGGCATTGCCGGGATGGATGGCATTGGCTCCATGTCTGGATGGGCGTGTAAGTGCCTTGTTGAGGGTGGACATGAGTGTGAGGATGGAGACTTACCAGGCACAGTACGGGCCATCGAATGGGCGCTAGATGGGCGACTGTGTGAGTACATGCTCTGTCTCTCAACCACGTCGTCAATCTGCTTTTGCAGGTCTTCCATCTCCCGCATGGCGTTGGCAACACGCTCCTTCATTGCTTCCACACCGGAAGATGTGTTTGATCTGGGACGTCCCTTTTTGGCCCTTGGTGCTGACATCTGGGCCTCGCCGGTGGGACTCCCCGGTGGGCTATCACGATGATGCTTCCTTGGAAGATGAAAAGAAAAGGAGGAGGGATAGCTCCTCAGGGTCGCGGAGGCGTGTGAAGGGTATGCCGACGTAGACTCGTCACGGGCATAGGCGGGAGGGGGCGTAGGGGTCGGAGAAGGAGACAAGGTAGGGACTTCAAATCTGGGGAGCAGAGATGAAAGCCTATTGTGAGGCATGTGAATGCTTAGCTCGAGCGGGCGAGTATTTGACGTTACAGAGGTCTGACGGTGGCCGGGCTCATTGTCGATTCCATGTGGCCGGCGATTCCGCTCAGGGCTAGCAGTACCACGACGAACAGATGGTTGGTCTAACAATGGCTGATCCAACGAAGGTTGGTGTAAAAACCCCGAGCCCGAGTCAAGGTGCCGAAACTCAGTTGGGGCGGATATAAGTGGCCGTCGTGACGAGGCATCAGAGGGGTTTCGGAGGCGGTTTGCAAAGGTGAAACGGTTATTACCGCCAGCACTATTTGCACCACTGTTCTTCTTGGGCGACTTGGACAGGCGAGACAAGTTGAGAGATTCGGAGCGTCGACCGAGCCCAAAGAGCGGTTTAGGATGTGATTCGGGCTGGTCGGCGACCACGGCAGAGGGCATTTTCTCGTGATCTGTTGGAGTTAGAGTCAATATTCTTTCGGCCAGTGTTTCCAAATGCTGTTTGTCCTCGCGGTGCTTTTTTGTCTGGGGATGCCCAAGTGGATTTTTGGGATTGGGTTAAATGCTGATAGGTATATGAGTCGGCGACTCGCGCCCAAAAAGGCTTTCCCTCTTTTCAGCAGAGAAGAATGAGATGAAGAGAGGAGGTTTCAAATTAAACGGAAACAGAATATAAGAGATAAAGAGACGAAAAAAAAAAAAGGCTCAGGTACGCAACAGGCACTGGAAGGTTACAGAGATGAACCGGGGCAAACTTACACTGGTGATGTGGTGGGCGCAGGAATGCAATAAGTGGTCCGCAGCACCAGGACAACGAGGATGACGAGGCTTGTTCTGGGGGAGACGCAGAGACGGAGGCAGCGGGACTCATTCTTGCGCGGGGGGGTTAGACTGCGACATTTCTTGCAGGCGAGTTTGGTTGAGAATGAGCTTAATCGAGTAGAGACGGGAGGATCGGAGCCGACGGGAGCGTGGTGATGCTGGTGATGGTGTTGTTGAAGATGTAGGCGGCGTCTTAGCAAAAAAGGGTTGAATGGTAATTATAGATGGATGAAGGACGCAGCAAGTCAAGAAGAAAGAAAGTAGTAATAAAGAAGGAAGGAAGGAAATGAAGAATAAAAAAGTGGCAAAGTGCGTTTTGGAATAGCAGAAAATGGTTCACGACTCAATCCATTCCACTTTTGCCTTGATCGTATACTACCTACCGCGGTATAAGTACAAATGTATCAGCCTGGGCAGGCTCTGCCGATAATAAATACCAGGAAACATAATAAAAATAAAAATAAAATCTTCAACACCAACTACGTACCGTGTACATACATACTGCCCAACACACACTCACTCACTCACACACACACTCTCTCTCTCTTGACGAACCCGACCTCAGCCTGACTGACCGATTGTTTCCCAAATTGTGCCGTCTACACTCGCCTCTAGTCGCGCCTATTGGTGGGCAGCTGAGCAGACGGGTTGACGGGCAAGATGGCGTCCTGCGACGCTGATAGGCCAGCAGCAAACGACACATCCGGCCCCCAGTCGCTGGGCGCAGGGCCGCCGACCCTCCCCCCCTTGGTCCACTTGGTCTTTCGGGTGCGGTTTCTGGCTCAGGTGCGCTCTGGATGCCCTGAATGGCTGGCTGGGAACAACGCTAGGCGGCCTGACGGGACGGTTCAGTGGCGGGGTGGAGAGGCTGCGTGTGTGTGTGTGTGTGTGTGTGTGTGGCTGCGTGGGAACGCCAGTTGGATGGGCGGCGGATGGGCCAAAAACCTCGTAATATCAAGAGCATCGTCAAATCAACTGACTGGCTGCTGAGGCTTGCGCTGCCGGGATGATTTGCAGCCACGACTGGCATTACCTGCGGATCCATGCAAGCTTGTTTTTTTTTTTTTTTGTTTTTTTTTCTTCGGCTTCGACGGCAGGTAGTCCGCACAGTATTCCGTATACCGTTTTGTATCAGCACGAGCTGAATATTCCCGTCTTCGCGTGCCGTCATTGGCGAGGAAATGGCGCCAAAAACAGCTTTGTATGGGCGCCTTCATTTCCGCTTCGAGTAAAAGGCCAGTGTTTTCCCTTTCCAAGAGCCCTGGCGCCCTTCATTTCCCCTTTTCGTCCTGTTCCCATGTATTCTTTTTTTGCCATCCAGAGACTGTAGCGCGAACGTGATGCTTGGCAGAGGCTGTGAAGCTTGTTCAAGGTACCTCATCTTGTACGCACCACATCATCTGCATCATCTGCATCGAGAGTGGTAGCGTTGCAGTCGGAGGTTCCGAGGCGTGTCCTCGCGTGGTGAATTCTGGGGGAGACGGCGCGTCATGGTTGTACTTGGTTATGTAAGATGTAGCTCATGCTTTATACTCTATCAGCCAAGGTATACCGTGATTCATAATCTAATACAACGCATCTGCGTTATTCCCAGCAAGCCGTCGTTCCGCCTCTGAATGAGCAATACTTGCAAAGAAATCCCATAAAATATTGAAAGTATTTTAAAAAAAAATACAGAAAAAAGCCTAGCCGGCTTCCCCGTTCAGCCTCGTCATCCCCCTTTTTCCCAGAATAACCTCTTCTTCAGTCCTTGTTCCCATTGTTCTGCATGTCGCGCATACCCTCCATCTCTTTGCCTCCTCCTCGACGACTTACACCAACGCCCAACAAGCCGTAACCCAATACAACGTAGCAAAAGTGTCTCATTCTCTGGCAGATGGTTTCTATTTCCGCTTCCAGTGGCGCTCTTTTCTCTTCTCGACATCCAAACACCCAAAAACATGTGAAAGAAGAGCCCCAGCCAACCGCTGCTAAAGAATGCCTCCAAGCCTCAATGCTTGTCTCAGTTGTTGTCCTTGGTCACAACCACCCATTATAGGCTGCCCAGGATTACTTAGTACTATACCTTAGGTGGGCGCCGCTGGAGTACGTACCGTCGACCACTTTTAGTAATTACACCTGCCCACAGGCGCAGGTTCCAAGTTGGCAGGCACGACAGACCCGTGCCAGTTCCAATCGGAAGGTGGGGCCAGCGGTGGCCGCCGGCAGTACTCCAAATTTCTGGACCGACTCCAAGCTTTACTGCAAAAGCTCACGAAACTTTTAGAGATTCGCTGCCTCGCCCAATTGGTTATCCCCCTGTGCTGAGACCTCGTCCCTTGATCTCGCCAGAATGGGAAAACGCTCCTCCATGGGCGATGACGGCGCTGCCGCCTACCGAAAGCGCCAAAAGTTCTCCCATGAGGCTCCCGCCGGTGAAGATGTCTACTCCAGCAGTCACCTGCGAAAGCTGCTTGCCTTTGATCAGGATATGCGCACAGCTCGACACGGTACGATGTCTCGCCCTTTTTCTTTCTCTCTTTTTTTTCCTTTTTTTTTTATTATAAGAAAAACCTTGCTAACTCAACTCTCACTTACAGGCCTTCAATCATTCAAAAAGATTCTCGACGATATAATTGCCAATGACGCCGACCGCGATCAAAAACTCGCCATTCTTCGCGGCTACCTCCAGGCCGCCCAGCCCCGCGAGTCTGGCGAGGATGCCGTCTTTCTCAACGACATTATGGAGATGTGGTCTTTTGCCTCGCAAGTCAATGATGACGGCGTCATGTCTGCCGTTGCCGTTGTCCTGGCTCTGTTACTCCAAGTCGTCTCGGACTCGCTCGAATTAGTCTCCCACGGTCTCGGCGTCTGCCAAACTCTGCTGCAGGAGCGCCAGCTCAAGTCCATCTCACGCAATTTGTCGTCCGAAAAAGGCAAGGGATTCATCATCTCCCCGACCCTTCGTCTGCTCCGAGAAGCCGTCTGTCTAGATGGCGGTGCCTTTGCCAAGCGCATTTTCCGTGCCCGCGCTTCGACGTTTACCTCGCTCGGCCGAAATCTCGAAATTGCACCGACTGGGGAAGGCCGTGAGGATGTGCGCAAGGCCTCGGTCCGTACACACGCTGTTCGCTTCTTTCTCAGCTGCCTCAAGTTTCTCAGCGCCGATGGCAAAAAGGAACTTCTGGCGCAAAAGGAATTGCTCTCGCATCTGACCTTTATGATGAAGAATGACCCTCCATACTTGGTGTTGGAAATTCTCGACTCTCTCAAGACTCACATCCTCATGGACGCCAAAATACCACGCGATGCTAAATTTCGTGGCTTTAATACAAAGACGCTTGTCAGATTCCTTGGTCTCTACACCTACTCAAACTCTGCAGTTGATCCTCAAGAGGTCGACGCCGTCATTGACAAGGCACACAAATTCCTCACATACATCTGCACTAACTCGACTGCCGGCGTCCTATACCCTTCCAAGGGACTTTATCCGAAAGACTCCGAAGAGGAATCATTAGGCTCGTCTCGACTTGGGAAGCGCCAAGCCGACGAGGGCAACCTCTGGGGCGACAAGTTTCGTGACAGCGTCCCCGTCTACAACTTTGTTCTGTCGGAATTCGTTGGCAAGCTTCGCCCTTGGTCAAATCTCAAGCACAACGAACTTCTGGTGGCCGTCTTCAAGGCTGCCCCGGAGCTAATTGCAGATTACTTCTTCAACAACCGATCATTTACTTTTGAGCCTAAGCTATCCATGACTTGGATAGGATATGCTGCCTTTCTATTCAACACCATGTCGATTCCTATTCCAGCCGCATTCGGTGATACCAGCCTCTATGCCAACACTCCGCCGCCGACCTCGATTATCCTCGACAACGTCATTCCTCAGCCTATAAACCAGAAAGTCTTGGTCCGGTGCTTGTCACCAAAGTCACATCTCACCTCCTTTTTTGCCACCAGAATCCTCGTGCTCGCTCTTGAGAAACTTGCCACTGCTGTTAAAATGCTGGAAGAGGGCTCAAGGAAGACGAAGCAGGTCTGGACCGAAGCGTCTCGCAGACTAGTGGATGCTTTCTGCCAGAGAATACCAGATATGAAGGAAATCGTTCGCTGTTACAAGGCCATCCCTGTCGAGAATGTTCTACACAGAACCCTGGCTAGTCGCTTGCTGCGCCTCTACTATGAGACTGTGCCCCGCGTTGCCTTGGCTGCGAATTTTGACGTCTCACCATTCTTTGTTGATGCCTTCCGCAACGTTCAAGATAAAACTATAGAGCCTGCCACCAAAAGCTTTGGTGTTATGGAGCTAGAGAATCTGGTTTCCATTGCTAGCTACTCGCCCGGCATGCGATGGTTTGTCAAGGTCGAGAACCTTGGCGTCGGAAAGGCGAGCTCTGTCTTCACAGCGCTACTGCAGGTTCTCTGCGACGATGATGATGAGACATCGCTGGTACAACTTCAGTCCGTACTGGCGGACGTGGCCATTGAAAATCAGATTGTCTCCAAGACAACCAGACTTTCGGCTCTACTACGAGCTTTGCGAGCATCTGTCAAGGCATCACCCGATGGCTCGAGCGAGTCTGTTCCTTGGGACTATCTCGATAACTGCATCAACCGATGCGCTACATCTCCAATCAAGTACCTCGAGCAGCTGGAAACCACAACGAACAACAACCTCAGCCTTCTCAATGTCGTACTACAAGAGCAGCTGTCATTTGCTGTCAATGGCTCAGACAAGGCGACTATAGCCAACATTGGAAGGTTTTTGTCTCTCTACTTTAATGCCCTTATCATATCGGGAGAGCACAAATCTATGCTCAAGGTTATGTACGAAAAGATTTGCGACGGTCTGTCTACATCAAAAGCCGTCAAAATGCCAAGCCTAGGGGATAAGTCAGAGATCAAAACACTCAAAAGCATCCACATCGAAGACGAAGTGTCGCCAACCGCCTCTCAGTCTGAAACCACCCAACCGTCTCTCGACATCGACCAAGCAAAACTCGAAGAAATGCTTCACGTCCCCTTTACCAACGAAAAGGACGACACCTCGGCGTTAACCAAATGGACCGCCAAAAACGTCGACGACATAGTCGAAGACGACCACGCCGCCTCCCTCGCCAAGCTCCTCTCTTCTTCACACACCAGCATCCGCAAGGAAGCCCTCACCAACACTCTCAAAATGGCCGCCAAGATAAACGACTCCTCATATGAAGAAAAGAAGCAAATCTGGCTCCTCCTCTCCGAGCTAGCCGAATCCTCCAAGTCCCAAGTCGACGCCGGCCCCGTCCCCTCCGCCTTTGTCTCCTTCACCATCCACGCGCTCGAGGTGCTCAAAAACCCACTACACCCTCTCTACCCCAAAGTCAACAGCTTCCTCACCCGGTCCCCGCTCTGGACGCCCGAAAAGCTACCCCTCGCCCACGACATTTTGCACGGCGAGCCCTCAGAGGACGACAAGTACTACACCGAAGTCGCCTGGCTGCTAGCACACCTGCTCGACAGCCTGCGCACGCCGTTTGACCTGGGCGTCTTCCACCGCAAGCGCTGGTTCGAAAAGATCTTTTCGCTTGGCGCAAACCCGTACCTACGCGCGAACCTGCGCACGAGGATTCTGCGCATTGTGTATCGCGCTACGGCCATTGAGGGCGGGAGCACCACGCTGATTACACGCTTTGGACTACTGAGTTGGTTGGATGGACAGCGGGCGGCGTGCGAGGCGCAGGCGCCAGAGGATGCGGCTGTGTATGTTGCGCTGTTGAAGAGGGCGTGGGAGACTTGTGATCAGGGACGAGTTACGGCTTGGAGTAAAGGCGGTGCGAGGCGTATTCTGGAAGGCATTTAAGTTTTATCATGGTTGGCTGATTCTTGCATTGCATACAAGGAGTTGGGGATACTTGATTGAATTTGAAAAAAAGTACGGGATATGTAAAATCAATTGAATCTGTTTTGAATAAAAGGAACAGAGTATTTTGAATGAAGAATTATATTAGAACCAGGTATACAAAAGACGTAATGGAACTACTCTACCAAACAAACACCATCCAAAAACCATTGAAACTGATAACAAACAAAAACATAAAGATGAATAATAATGTAATAAAAGCGCGCTTCGCCATTGCCCCACAGGTTACACAGACTAGTTCATCTGCCCTGCCGGTGCCGTGAATCCTCCAATCTTAACAAGGTCGTAATCCAAAAAGATTATAGTTGTTTTTTTCCTGTTTTGAGAAATAAAATAAAATGTATAGAAAAAGATTGTCTGCACAACTCCATACCAAGCTGTATGTATGTATGTAAGGAGAAAAGAGTAGATGCGAAGAGTTAAAATATGACTAGTAGATGATCAAGTTTGATTTTTTGAGGGAAGGGAAGAAGAGGTATGCAAGAGACGTCGCGGTTTACAGCTGGCCAGAAAGAAGAGCTTCGGTGGCGCTGTTAATGTACTGCCTCTTGGCATCCAGCGGCACGTCGAAACGGCGCTCAAGCTCCTGCTTGACGCCCTTCTTGGTGACAGTCATCAGGTCAGCCGTCTTGAGAATCTCGCGAATCTCGGCCAGGAGAGCGTCATCGCTGGGCAAGCCAACCATGTCCTCGGGCGAGAAGAACTGCGAGCTACTGTAAGAGCTCATGCGGTTGCCGCCCATTTCTGATTGCGCCATGGACATGCGAGAGTAGTTTTGTGGCATGTTCGGCATTGGAGGGATGAAACCAGTTGTTGAGCCAGGGCGACTGGGGGCGGCGTACTCCGACACATAGCCCTGAGCTTTGGTGGCATAGCTGTAGCCAGAAACCTCGGAACGGGCGTCGTCCTTGGAAGTCTGCGTCTCCCACAGCTCAGCCTGGTAATCCTCCCACTTCTTGCGAGGAATGCAGGTCGGGTCGAATTTGCCTTCATCTGTAACAATAACCTTCCTGCCCTTTTCACCAGCAACGACACGAGTGTTACCCCAAGCAAAGTCATCCATGTGCCAGAAGGAGTACAAAGGCAAGCCGAAACCGAAGACAGGGATAGCCAAAATGTACAGAATCATCCAGCCAACCATTTCCCACTTGCGGCGCAAGATGAAGATGATTGCTTGAAGACCGTAAATAGCGCCAAGCAAAACAAACGCTGTAATGGGCACGACGGTTGCATTGGTAGCCAGGAGGACGATAAGGTAGACAATGTAGGCGACAATGACAGGCTGCACAATTGTACTCATAAGGTCAATGAAGACGACGAAACGCATGCTGAAGCAGCAGAAACCGCAGAGTTGAGCCATGGGAATCAGCTCGACGAGGTTGTGCACAGTAGAGTTGATCCATCGTCGTCTCTGAGACAAGAAAACCTTCCACGAATCGGGGGCGATGGTCCAGGCGTGAGCAGAGGACAGGTATTTGGTCTTGTACTTGGAGTGGAACTTGATGAGCAACGTAGTCAGGTAACGATCTTCACCAAGGTGTAGCAGGTTCTTCATGTGGAGCGTGTCAACACGAATCGCAGAGTAAGAATCGACGACTTCTCGGCTGACAAACAGGGGCTTTCCGGTCTCTGCAGCGCGGATTCTGTACATGGAGAAACAACCAGGCAGACAGGTAACAGAGCCAAACAGACTTTCAAACGCCTTGGAGAGGTTGTGAGAAATCCAGTATTCGTAGACCTGGATCATAGTGATGAAAGAAGACTTGGCATTCGTGAGAGCTGTCTCACCGCAGACTGCAATGAGGCGGGTGTCATCAAGGAAGGCAGATACCATGCGGCTGGCCGAGTCAGCAGCCACAACAGTATCAGCGTCAATCTGCAACATGAATTCGTAAAACGTCGGGTTGACGCCTATAATGTTTCGAATCTGATGGTACATTTCCAGCTCCATTGGGCTCATCGCAAGGTTGTAGTGGACGCGGTTGAGGAAGCGCATGATGATCATCTGAGAGTCTCGCTTACCACGATTACCAGGACGAGCCACCTCTGACGGCTTACCAACCTTGACAATGACGAGGAATGGCACAATGTGGCCCTGGACTTCGTACAGGCCGGAGTAAACCTTGCCCATGTTGTGCTGCTTCTGTCCCTCACCGAGAGACTCGAAGCTCAAGGACTCAGGATCAACAGTATCAGAGACTCCAAGAATGTCCAAGACAATGCGAGGCGTAGGCCTATCGTTTCCTTGACCGATAATCATACCATCACAGACAATGACCAACAGTTTGCGCTTGTCATCATATTTCATTCTAGCTGCAGAATCAATGGCACGGCGAAGCGAGTCCTCATCTTCCGTGTACGCTGGGATCTGACATAGGACGAATTTGTCGAGGTTCTCGGGTGTATTCTTGTGGCCAAACTGAAGAGCAGCAAAGAACTTGAAAGCAATGACGGATGCAAGAAGAATGGAGACAGCTAGAACCAAGTACTCTGCAAACTGGCAGCGGGTCGAGTTACGGGTATCCACGTCTCCGACATAGAAGAGGTTATCCAAACAAATCTTCATGCGGGACTTTGCAGCCTCGTCCAGTTTGAGAGAGTTCCAGTACTTGGTAATGTCACCACCAGAGCCAATGCGGAAGAGCTGAAGCACCGCATCATCCATAAAGTCGGTCAGTTCATTGTCCTCAGGAGGGTCTTCGCCAGCAGGAGCCTTCAGCTGTCTGCCGCCCGCCATGTAAGTCGTCATGTCGTAAACACGATCGCCGATGATTGCAATGGATTGCTGCTCTTTCGATAGAGACTCGACATGCTGGGGCGAGAAACCAACATTGCCCTTTTTGAACCTGGCCTTGAGCAGTGTGAGTTGCTCATAGTACCAATCAGGTCGGCTGTCATTGGTAAAGTGACGGAAATCGTGATACTTTGCATTAAGGTCCTGGCTATTGATGAGAGCGGGAGATATGCCGGTGAAATTGGTATTCTTGTAGTTCAGCGTAACGGCAGGATTAACTTGTCCGTCCTTGCCTTGGCAAAGAGCCGAGACCTGTACAGGAAACAAGGAGCTGACATCAAGACCAGCATAGTTGAGAAGAAGCTTCTCATTCAAGTAGTTTGGATAATGACGGGGTGCATAGTCGGCCAAATCAAAGACATTGCCGCGAATGGAAACAAATGCACCTTTGCTGTCAGGCTTTCCATTGTACGCGGACAGCTCCGCTGCACTATAGACGTATTGCCTGGGGCAGATGAGCATCGGGAAGACCACAATGAAGAACGCAGCAAGCAGACAGAGGAACCAGATAAGGATGTTGATGGAGAGCTTCTCGCGCCACGCCATTCGCACATCCTTGCGTGACTTGCGGCCAATCCATTTGATGGAGAAGTCGGGGATATACCAGGTGAGGAAATAAACCAAGAATAGCCAGCGCTTTCGGCTAGCACTGTCCTTGTACTCTTCGACCTCGACAAGGTCCTTTTCATTGCCTCGCTCGGCCATCTGCTCCCGAGTGTCAAAGTTCTTGAACATGTCGCCGCCGCCAAAGGCAGAAACGCCAGCTTCGGAACGAGTATCATCACCGCTAAAGTAGCCACCCTTTCCCTTTTCACCATACATCAAAGGGGTGTTACCCGAGGAATCGAGCTGCTCTCGAGAACCGAGGAAAGGGTTACCGCCAGGCGACGGGCCGTCTTTACTGTCGCGTTCTACGCCACCTGGCAGACCAGCGCCGGAACCTGAGAGATGAGCAACTTCCATCCAGCACCTTTCACTGAGAAAGATTCCGGTAGAGCCGACCTGCACTTCATTTCCAGGCCAGCGCCTCTCCTCGATAACAATTTCGGCTCTCTCACGCTCACTTCCCACGAGAACTGTTTCAGTGTCCGCCATGCCGAGGAACTCGCCAAAAGGTAGGAACAGGCTAAAGTCCGCGGAACGTAGTCGCTGGCTAATTTCGGCAATGCCTAAAGTCTGAACCTGGGTTCTGACGCACTTGCTATCAAACTGATTGGCAATACGGCGGTCATTTGGCTTCAGACAGAAGACACAGTACACGTTTGTACCAGGATCGGTGACAGCTTTTTGAACATTGTCGAGAGCGGAAAGAAATTGTCCAGAGGCGCCTTGCTCCGTGCTGGCGCTTCCCCCGCGGCGTTGGTCCTTGTCGCGCGAATCTCCCAGTTGTTCCAGTCGCTCCAGGGCGTCTTGCTGCTGACGGCGGTAGCCAACTGCGTTGCGAGCTCTGGTGCCCTTGCGAGACATGACACTTGGAGCTCGCATGGGCTTGGAGCTGACAGTAGCCTGCATGACAGTAGACTTTTCGTTGGGGTGTGTCACGGTGTTGACGGCATCTTGGCCAAAGAGACGAAGGATGAACTCGCTCTTGGATTGATTGACCATGTTCATAATATCGCCAGAAATGACCTCTCCGTTTTCTTCAATGAGGCCCTTGACGGGATAGTCAACCTCACCAGCAAAGTGCTTGATGGTGAAGCAGGCAGAGGTATTTTCAGTCAAGAAGTTGCTGCCAGGAAGCTTGGCAGTGGCAGAGCCAACTTCAATGGCTGCATTTTTGCCGTCGAAACGCTTTCGAAGGCTCTCGAGGAGCTGCATATCGGTGCGATTTCTCCGAGTCTGGTCGTCAAGGATACTCAAGAGGCCGTTACCGGGCTTGAGAAGACCCTTGACGGCGTCGGAGTTGTCAAAGTAGCTAGTCGGCGGGACACTTACTTCCTCAGACTCGAGCATTTCAGCCTTGCGGTCGAAGAAGTTGTGGAGGGTGAGATTGTAGATGGCTTCGGTGGCGGCATTGTTGAGAAGCTGGTCAAGGATGGAGCCGGTAGACGTCTGCTGGCCGAAGCCAGGGAAGTCAACCAAGGAGACCGTATTGGCGATGCTCTCTTCGGGGGCGCAGAGGCGCTGGTTGGTGGACTCCATAATCCAAACAACGAGCAGCGAGTAGAGGGTTCTAGCTAGCTCGTTGGCATTGGCACGAGCACCTGCGGGGTCAAGCATGACGGTAACGCGCTCCTTGTGAATCATCTTTGTCTTGTAGCCCAGAGTCGTCTGCAAGTCACCTGCGCCGATACCCAGGAAAGCAGCAACGATGCCAAGGACATCCTTGTTCTTTACACCCGTAAATGAGTTTCCACCCTCGTGGGAAAAGCCACCGCTGTCCCCCATGACGACAGTTGTGTCATTGGCATTCTCGAACTCAAGCTGTCCAATGTGCAAGATGGCAGCAAGGACCTGACAAATCTCTGCAATATCACTTCGAGGAAATTCGAGCTTCTTCAGCGCATTTTTGAAGAGAGTAAAGCCTTCGGCGTCATTGATGCCGACCTTGAGTTGTGTTGGGTGACCAAGATACTTCCATCGCTTTGCTCCGCCGGTAGCATTGTCTTCGAGACCGAGATGGGCCTTTTCAGCGCCGCTGGTGCCCGCAAGAAGGTAGTAGAGGACGTGAAAGTTGCGCTCGCCAGTAGGGACGTCGGCAATGCGACTTCTCTCTAGTCTGTGGTCCAAGAGCTTACCACCGAGGAGAATAGGGTTCGTGGTGGAGGAGGTGTCGTATTGGAGTTCATAAAAGAGACCAGATCTCGAGGCAGTTGGAGTGGTAGCGGTCTTGGTAGTGGTAAGGGTATCGAAGACGTAGGCAGCAAGAGACAGTTTTGTCGACAGTGGTGTAGTCGACTTGTTCAAGAGCGAGGTAAGGAAGTGAGATCGGATAGTAGACTTTCCGGAACCAGATTCACCACTGCGAAGACGAGAGCCGTGGTCAGCGCAAGATTTCCGACATGTACATCATTTGAGGGTTACAATCAGCTTACAGGAATACCACGGCTTGGTTTTCAGAACGGTGACCCAGTCTCAACCAAGCACGGTCTGCCATGTCCTCGGCACCGGCCATGGCGCTGCCCTCCTTGCCGCCATCGGGACCTTTGCTGGACGAAGTGTACGTGTTTAGGCTGACAAGTCCGTGGGAGGAGAGTCTGGCGGTTGGGTGGGAGACATGGAATCGGCTGGCGAGGTGGGCGGTGATTTGCGTATCAGATTGAAGATGGGTTGGCAGCGAGGGGAGAGAGTCTTGGGTGTGAGCTCCTCCAGCCCCAAGCTGGATATTGGTGGCCATGATGGGCGAGATGCCAGGAACTGGCTCTCGAAGAGGCTATTTTCAACAGATTAGAAGCCCAAGTAGCGAGTGACGTTGTCCAAATCGGCTGAGAAGGAGAAAATCAGAGGCCAAAGCTTCAATTGTATTGGAAAGCTCGACTTGTTTTCGGGGGTGGTTGAATCAGTCGGCCGTTGAACGAAGGAAACGGCGTCGTATGGGGGAAACAATGTTGGCTGGGCAAGGCCCAAAAACGAATGTAGAAGCAGAAAAAAAGAAGCCCGGAAGGCAGACTCCCACGGCAGATTGAGTATGCCAGGCAGGAGTTTGTGTCCAAAAGCAAAGAGTTGGAGTTTTGCAGTACAAGACCTGGTGCACGCCAGACGGGGGGATGAGCCTGGGCAACAAGGGGGGGGGGTTCGCTTGGAGCCCCGGGTGGAAAGAGGTGTGCCACTGCTCGTGTTAGTGCTGGGCAGTGCTGTCTGCTGTGCTTGCTGGGCGGGCTTTGGTGCAGTGGGCTTAAAGGAAGTTAGGGGTAGGTACCCCCTGTGCGGCTTTGTCCGGGAGTCCGGTGGGCGAATTAGACCGAAAGCGCAGATCCATGCAAAAGCAGCGCGGCCAAGCGGTCCACGGCTCGCTTTGACACAACCACACCATTTTTTTCCCTTGTCCCTGATGGTGTGCAGTGGCGCTGGTGGTTGTCTGGCCTTTTTTCCGTTGCTACAGCAAATTGTTTAAACATTCAAGATAGTGGCGTTGGTGCCCTGCCTATATTACACATGCTGTGCAGAGAGCCGCTTCATACTCGTATACAGCAGGCTGCCTGTTTTCGGCACGGGTGGCTTCTCAACATGCCAGTACTTCGTAATAAATAGACGTGCCATATCGGATCAAAAGAATACGAAAATAGCTTCAGGCTAATAATAAGGTGTATCCAGTTGGGGCCCGGCGAGTTTATCGTCCGATGCAAGGAATGGAGGGGCAAAGCTCCAGTGTCCATTTCTTAGTTTGGCGCATGTTGTGTAATAGGCGATCTACATACTGTCCGCTGAGGGTTGAGGGTGGTGGCCTGCTGGGCGTCCTATTAAAAAAAGCGTGGTGCTTGAAATCAAGGGATGGCTCCAAGTGAGATGGAGTGTGGTTGCACGAGAGATGAAAGGAGTATGTTTTTTTTTGTTTTTTTGGGGGGGTTTTTTTTTTCTTGTGGCACCACAGAAGGGGGCATGGAGATTCCATATGACGACTTGACCGCCTTTGGTTTTGGGACGGCTGTTCAAGCTTAAGCTTCACTCTGCATGACGATGCATTGTGTCTTGAGGGCCAGCCAGTGCCGAGCCAGATTGATGATGAGCGTGATGGGGATCGGATGAGACATCTACGAGGAGACGTGTCGAGGGGCAAGCCTTCTGCACAGGACGGACCCCATCACGGCGTGGGAGTGTTGATTGTCGAAAGCAACGCCTGCACTTTGGATATGATACGAGCACATAACAGTGTTGTATATGCAAGCAAGGGTGTGAGCCACGAATTCAAGTCTGACGTCAACGAGATGTCTCTATCAAGACATTATGCTGGATGTGCAATTTCCGACCAGAAGAAAGTATTCGCAGCACTTCACTACCGCGTCGCGGAAAAGCAACCAGCCACCGTTCACCAGTAGTGGCAACGCAAAGAGCCTCAGGGAGAAGCCTACCTATCAGATTGTGATGCACGGAGAATATGTACGAGTCCTTACCATGTCGTCTCGCAGGCCTGTTGCCCCTTTTGCTCCGTTTGGGCCAGCGTTGTTAAGGTAGGTATGTAAGCAGACTCGGACCCAAGACATGCACGGGATGGGAGATATGCGGCCAACACACAGATGCATAAAGCTCCTCTCGAACGTGCAGGCTACGAGGATTCGTAGATATATCCTTGGTCGTTGTTTTACAGTGGAGCGCCGTTTAGCACCAAGTTTTCTCTCTTTTATTTTCTTTTTTCGCGTTTTGGCCTGAGCGTGTCTCACAACGTTCATCCCTTGCGACTTATGAGAGATTCTCGTGGCGGTGAGTCTAATAATTAATTAATAATAAAAAAAGTAGGAGGTGGTTTTGCACAATATCTGGTCCTTGCAAGCTGGTTTACCCTGTAATTACTCCGTACCAGTGACCAATCTTGCTACCAAGAATCACGAATCGTCGCGCAGTCTAGCCAACGACGCAAGTCGTCAAAACAATGGATCACGGGCGCGATACGATGAGAGTGAGAAAAAAAAAGGGTTTCAAGGGTCGGCAGTGGAGAGACTGGGCGAGAACACGATTGGCGATGGAGAGTGGCGTTTGATATGCATATCTGGCGCGCTGCGGATGCTAAAAAAAAATTGGCGAGCGTGGCAGTGAAGGCGGATATGTAGGGGACGAGACGAGGAGAGTGGCAGGCGGGCTCTCACCCACCCACCCCCAGCACAGTCGAACCTGGCCAGACCCCGGCGAAAATGCAACATCGCATCGTGACTGTAACAGAATCGACCAGATGTTGATGTAAATCTTTCGGAAAGCTGTGGTTTTGCTGTTTGAATCGTGGCAGCTTGGCAAGTTTTGCCCGCCAAACAGAGATTTTCACATAAACTCGCGGCAGCTGATGCAAGCGAGCATTGGAGTCCTGTCATGATCGACATGCTTGCTTCCTACAGACGTACAGGCTGCGAAACGGCGTTGCGCCCAGCATGGATGAGTGTCTTCTTCCAGCTGGCTTCACAACCAATAGGCAGTCTGAAACCTCTACCGCAGCGCTGCATGACGTGCATTTCAACAGCATCACCAAACACACAGCCTCAATGTAAACATATTCGACGGCTTTATAACTGTACAACTGCAGTTGACAATAAGTAAAATATGTATAGGGTATAGGGTATAGGGTATAGGGTACTCGTAGTCTCGTATATCACGAGAGGTCCCGCACCCGCCGCCGGAGAAGCCTAGAAATACGAGAAACTCGCGTCGCGGTGGTGCGTTTGCCCCCGCCGCCCGTGTTCTTTTTTAAGGCGACGGGGTTACAATACGGAGCCTGGGCGGTTCCGGTGCAGCCACACGCCTGGCCAGTCGTTTGCGCCTCGATCCACCACCAATTCGTATTTTTTTTTTTTTTTTTTTTGGCTGGTGATTCCACCACGGCACGGGGTTTGCCTTTGGTTCTGCATGACAGCCCGGAAACCTCCTACACGCCGGCTTTTGACGGCTTCTTGTACGATTGTGTACTCGTACGTGCCCCCTTTCCCTCCCATAGGTAGCCACATACCTACCTTGGGCCCGCGAGATACTTCACCTACAACAAGCCCATATCACCACGACGCACGACGTATGGTATCGCATTCGCAATGACACGCTTTAACCCCTGACGCGAGCGTACGAGCATGCGAAATTGATACGGTGGTAATTAATTAGACTACGAGTAGGCCGTTTTTTAGTCTGAGCGCCCACAGTTTTCTAGCGAACCTAATGACGGGGAGCACCAGAACATGAGCCAGTGAGGTGACCTTTGTTTGCTGTTACCACTAACATCCACTCTCCTGACGCACTTCTCCACCTTAAAAAAAAGCGAGCCTCTCACTTGTCTGGCGCCATTTCCCAGAAGGGTGTAGGGCGGCTAGTGCAGTACGGGGCCGAGCCGAACCCCTGACGGCCCACTGAAAGCACCGTGGCCTATACGAGTAGCGCCGTGCTCGTGGTACGCGCCGTGGTGTAACCAGGGAGTGGCAATCTCAGGTACAAAAAAATTGCGCTTCTGGATCGTAGCGCTCGCCGAATTTTTGCTTTGCCTCCCGTCTGCTCCCCATCAAAGGCCTCGGCCTAGTGATACAGGGGCACTTTTTTTTGGTCCTTTGCTGCTCCAGTGAGGCCTGCAGGGCTGTGTTTGGTACCCATACTCCGTGCTTTGGTGCTAATAAATTTTTGGCGCTGTGCTATTAGTTTTCCTGCCAGTCTTTTGGCCCCCTTGTAAGCTCCTCCCGGTGCGTTGCGTTGGCGGTTCGTATACACACGCCCCCCTCTGACCTGGGTGCCTTGTCTGAGTCTCGTCTGTCTCTGCCCGCTTGACACCCATCAGCACTGGCTTCTGATCTCCCCATCCCGTCGTTTTGATTCTTCCTTTCAGTCTTCGCGGGGTGAAACCAGTCGTCTTCTTTCGTTGTTTCGTGCTGCCTTTTGGCATTTTGCTCCTTTTCCTGCCTCACTCGCTTTGGTAGGCTTCATTTCCTAATCTTCAATCGCTCCTCTCGCTTCCCTCGCTTTATCGTTGTCCTACCGTTATTTTGCAGCCCCGACGTTGCGCACAACGGCCACGTTGAATCGAACGAACCCCTTAACGACCTATTCGACCTCGTTCCGCCCGCTTTGGTTTTCGAAAGCTATCCAAAACTGTATCCAAACCTATCATCGGTAATCCTATTCGACTCCAAGCCGGCTTGCTTACACCAGAGGTGCCCGCTTGACGGTCAAAGCAGCGACAGAGCGTACCCGTTTTCTCTATCCGCTACACTCGCAACAATCTTCTGCGTCTGCTGAAAGGGTTTCTGCAAAAAACTTCGTCCTTCGAGGACACAAAACTATTCCCAAGCATGGCCAATCGCATGTCCATGTTTTCGGTGGCATCCGACTCGCCTGCCAACTCTCGAGCTGGCGGACCACAGACGGCTCAAGTCTCTACCACGACCCTGCTCAATGCCGCTCACAACATCTACCTCGCTGCCCAACCACACCAGCTCGATTCAAGCACCAGTCTTGTAGTAAACACATGGCTCTCGGCGGCGCACACTGGCCCAACCGTTGACCCTGCGCTGTCTAATCGCGCCTGGGAGCATGCTCGCCGACGTGCAGAAGATGGTCTAATTATCCTTGGGTAGGCTCTCCCGTCCATATATCAAGTCAACTAACCAATCGACCACTGGCTAACCTTTTTGCCACCAGCTCACTTCACTCTTCCTCACCACCTGTCCTCACGCCATTCCTTTCGACTTTCCCCTTTGCGATTCCTACTAGCGTTTACAAGGCTCTAGAGGCCATCCAGCCCTTCGTACGCTGCGTGACCCCGTATAACCCGTCGTTTCCCAGACAGGTTGCACTATCTACGTCGTTCAACCTCAATCTTGCCGGAAACCTCACTGGCGCTTCTATCGCTCTGTCTCAAGGTGGCATCGACACGGAAAATGGCCTCTTCAGCATCCCTGCCGAAGCTGGTTATCGCGCTTTTGACGTCTTCTACTACCTTTTGACCTCGGCCTCTACACCCGCCGAGCGAGAGTTCCTTGGCCTCGCGGCTCCCTCTACATACGCCCTTCTCGCACGTTCAGGCACCTACAATCCTCCACAATACCTTCCTACCGCTGATGATTCAGCTGCCGCCGACGACTTCCGTCAGGCGCTGAAGGACATTGGTATCAAAGGAAGCGCCCACAGAAACTTTATTTCCATCCTGGCAGGCCTTTTGAAGCTCGGCAATACTCTGGATTATGAATTGGAGTCCGATGCTCTGGAAGAAATCTGCGAAGATGTCAGTGGGCTGCTTGGAATGGAACCTGAGACGCTTGTCAAGCAATGCAGCACAGAAGACCGCCGCATTCTTGTAGGTGGTTTGTATGAGGCGCTCGTCGACTGGGTTATTTCCAAGGCCAATGCTTGTATCGCTGCACAAATGACCCGCATCAAAGACGGCGAAGAGTCTGTCGATGGCCGCGGTGCACGCACACCCACTTCAAATGAAGACAATGGAGACACTGTTTGCATCACTGTGGTGGAGATTCCCGATCCAACCCTTGGCAAAGCTTTGTGCATGCGATCCGTATTTGATGACAAGTCCGGCATCAGTGCTGAACTCACCGAGGATGGCATTGAAGTATACCCCGCTGGCTCCTCCGTCTTGAAGGAGGTGCAGCAAGCGGTTGCCGATGTGGCCCCCGACTTGGGCATCATGACTGGCCCACAAGGCAGAGACCGCCAGCACGAACTGGAGAAGCGAGAAGTTGTGCTCGAAAAAGTGGGATATTCCGGCGAGGATGGTGGCTTCCTGAAGAAGCTCCTTTTCCCTATTGAAGGCGAGGGCATCAATCTCGGCCGTGCTGGTAGAGTCGATCTCCCTCACTTGTTTGCCTCCAACCGGCTGTGGTACCATCTTTCTCTTCATCCCACTGATGACAGCCCTGCTAGCCTGGCTGGTCTAACCTCCGCTACCTCTGCTTGGTCTGCGGGTACCATTTCGAGGCAGCTCCGTTCGTGGAGACTGCCAGAGTGGGCGAATCGCCGTAATCGACGACTTGACTACACGGCAGACTTCGACGTTGACGAGTTTGTCAATCGTTACGGTCCCCTGGGCTGCACGGATGGCAGGGATGGCATCGAGAGTTGGATGCTCGAACGCGGCTGGAGTAATGGCGAGGTTGTTGTTGGCAAGGAACGTGTCTGGATCCGTGAAGCTGCCTGGTGGGACGCCGAGACTATGCTCGATGTCAAGCAGGGCGGCGATGTTCATGGAATGAATACCAATCCCTTTAGTACTGGTTTCGACACTGGCTACTCGGTGAACGGCAGTGGATTCTTCCCTGCCGCGATGAATGGCAGTTTGGACGGTAGTCGAGACGACCTGGTCGGCCATTCTCGCAATGTTAGCCAAGGAAACCTAAGCCAAACTTTCCAACAAGAGCAGGCAGTAGCGCCTTCTATTGCACCTCAAAACTTGCGCAACGTGAACAAAGGTGACTATGGTTTGGGAACCAAGGGCGACACCTACAAAGGCGAAGACTTTGCTGACGAGTACCACAACTCTCTCGATCCGGAACTGGCAAAGAATAAGCATCTCGAGACGAAATATGTCTCTTTCGGTCGCCGTGTCTGGGTATTTGTTGTCTGGTTGCTCACCTTTTGGATCCCGTCTTTCGTTTTGCGCTACGTCGGTCGCATGAGACGACCGGATGTTCGCATGGCTTGGCGTGAAAAGGTTGTCTTGGTGTTTATCATCTTCCTCCTGAACGGCATGGTTGTCTTTTGGATTGTTGCCTTTGGCCGGATCCTCTGTCCTAATTTTGACAAGGCCTGGAATGTTCAAGAACTCGCAACGCATCAAGGCGAGAACGACTTTTGGGTGGGCATTCAAGGCAAGGTTTACGACATTTCCGACTGGTGGAAACAGCAGCACAGCGATATTGCTGGTGTAAAGACTACAAGTGATCTCATGCTACCTCTCGCCGGCATGAATCTGAATGAATACTTTGTTCCTCCGCTGAACAAAGCTTGTCCAGGTCTTGGGATCGACGAGTCAACCCGCCTCACTGCTAACAACACCCCGGAGTTCCAAATCGCTGAGCATACTTCTGGCCATTACGCCAGATATCCTAAAGCCGCTATATCGTCCGACACTTGGTACTGGGACACATTCCAGCCTAAGATGAAGGAATTCTATCATGGTGACCTCGTCTATAGCAAGAGTTTTGTCAAATCCGATGGGTCCAATAACCAGCACCAATGGGCCATGTACGGCAACGAGATCTATGACCTCACGGACTACTTTTATACCCAGGATCTCATGGCGAACAGGGACACGTATAAATTCTTGAACGAGGAAGTTTCAGACTTGTGGAAAAACAACCCCGGCCAAGACATCACCAAAGAACTCGATGCCGTATTGGCTAGTGCAGCGGGCACCAATGACAATGCTAATGTCCAGAACTCCTGGAACTGCATCAAAAACTCTTTCTACGTCGGCATAACTGACTTCCGTGAGACACCGAAATGTACTGCCAACAACTGGATCCTTTTGGCCTTTACCATCATCATTTGCGCCGTTATCCTCGTCAAGTTCCTTTCCGCCCTTCGCTTCACTTCAAAACGTCGCCCGGCTCCACAGGACAAGTTCGTCATCTGCCAAGTCCCCGCATACACGGAAGGCGAAGAGTCGCTACGCAAGGCTTTGGACTCTTTGACCGCTTTGCAGTACGACAATAAGCGAAAGCTGATCTGTGTCATTTGTGACGGTGTCCTCACTGGACAAGGCAACGACCGTCCAACCCCGAAGATCGTCTTGGACATTCTTGGTGTTGATCCCAAGGTCGACCCGCCAGTTCTGCCGTTTAAGTCTGTTGGCAGTGGCTCTGAGCAGCTTAACTACGGTAAAGTCTATTCTGGACTCTACGAGTTCGAGGGCAATGTTGTTCCGTATCTGGTTGTCGTCAAGGTTGGAAAGGAGTCCGAAAGCACAAGCTCCAGGCCTGGCAATCGCGGTAAGCGTGATTCGCAGATTCTCCTGATGAGCTTCCTCAACCGTGTTCACCACCGCTCTCCGATGAACCCCCTCGAGCTGGACATGTTTCACCACATCAACAATATTATCGGCGTTGACCCGGAACTCTATGAGTATCTGCTCATGGTAGATGCCGACACAGCTGTCAGCGAGGACTCTCTAAACCGACTGGTATCCGCTTGCGCCCACAACGCCAAAATTGCCGGCATTTGCGGTGAAACTAGCTTGCAAAACGACGAAAAGACTTGGTGGACTATGATCCAAGTGTACGAATACTTCATTTCCCACCATCTTGCAAAGGCCTTTGAATCTCTGTTTGGCAGTGTCACCTGCTTACCCGGATGTTTCTCCATGTATCGTTTGCGAACGGTTGACAAGGGCAAGCCTCTCATCATTTCAGACGCAGTTATTAAGGAGTACAGCATCTGCGATGTCGATACCTTGCACTTGAAAAACTTGCTGTCCTTAGGAGAAGATCGATTCCTCACAACTCTGATGACGAAGCATTTCCCTTTTATGCATTACAAATTTGTCCCCGATGCGCAGTGCAAGACTGCGGCTCCGGAATCATTTGGCGTTCTCATTTCGCAACGTCGGCGATGGATCAACTCGACGATCCACAACCTTGTTGAGCTGATGCGTCTTAAGGAAATGTGTGGTTTCTGCTGCTTCTCTATGCGCTTCGTTGTGTTTATCGATCTCTGCGGTACTATTATTCTTCCAGCCACCTGTGTGTACCTCGGTTACCTCATCTACCGTGTCGCAACAGGCACAGGACAGTTCCCTCTTTTCTCGATTGTGCTTCTCGGAGCAGTGTATGGTCTACAAGCGCTAGTGTTTATCCTGAAGCGACAGTGGCAGCACATTGGATGGATGATCATCTACATGATTGCGTTCCCTATTTACTCGTTTGTTCTACCGATCTACTCCTTCTGGAACCAGGACAACTTCAGCTGGGGTAACACGCGCGTTGTTATTGGCGAAAAGGGCAGCAAGCAGGTCATTGCGGTTGAAGATGAGGTATTCGACGCGCGCTCTATTCCTCTCCAGCGTTGGGATGACTATGCCTACGCAAACAACCTCCCTGGCCGCCGTGGTGGTTACCAAGAGAAGATGGATTCTCCGTACACGGACCAGTATGAAATGGACGAAATGAAGTCGGTATACTCGGCAGCTCCGCAAGGCTCAGTCCTGACAGGCATGCCTGGCCATAACCCGTACATGGCACCGCAGTCCCCGGCTCCCTATGGCGGCGCTAACCGCGCCTCCACGATGACGGGGCTGAACCAGGAGCAAATGATGCAGGCGAGAAGACAGTCGATGATGTCTGGCTCTGACTTCCATGACCGACAGTCTCCTTACCAAGACTTCCCGACAGCGCGCTCGGGGATGAACATGCGTAGCCAGTCGAACCTTTCGCCTGCGATGGGCAACCGCGCATCCTCTGCGTTTGGCTACTCCGGTGGCCACCGTCCTCCCATGGGACCTGAGGCGGCTCAGTCTACGTTGAGCGTCGACTTTAGGCAAAACAGTGGCGCCTCGTCTGACGTTTCGATTATCGAGTGCATTCAGTCTGTTCTGCGCGAAGTGGACCTCGACACTGTCACCAAGAAGCAAGTGCGAGCTCTCGTGGAGCAACGACTGCAGATGGAGCTTGTTGGGGAGCGACGAACGTTTATGGATCGCCAGATTGACCGCGAGCTGGAGAACATGTAAGATCTTGATGTGATGTTGTGGACATGAAAAGCGAGCTACAAAATAAAAAGAAGAGAAAGAGACGCAACACCGACAGTACATTTGGCGTCTGTCGAAATGGGAACGGGGCATATTTTTTTTTTAATTTGGGATACATTCATTCTATCTATTCTGCACAATTTTTGTCAACTATTGAGCCCTAGCGAGGGCGTTTTTTTTTAAGCTTGTTATATATATGTGCGTCTTTTTGATCTCAAGGTAGACGACTACTGGTATGGTTGGGTGCGTTGCGGGTTCTGGTTACTTTGTCTATATATGCATAATATAATATTTTTGGATTCAACATTTCAGCATTTCCTGACATTTGGGCTTGTAATGGGGGTCCGCTCTCACGTTTGTAAACACGCTTTAGAATTCATGAGGTTCTTGTCTCATGTTTGCGACCTTACATCACTGCGTGAGCCCTAGAACACAATACTTCCAATTAGATGTGACTTTATTTTATATGCTTGTACGTGACCATATCTACGTGTCAATGTTACCCACGCCCTTGAGACGCAAATACACATCCGTTCCCCACCCATACAAGCTCTGCAGCGATATCCCACCGCCAAAGTACTCTGCATACGCCCTACTCAGCGGCAGCCCATATCCCAGCCCAGCAATCGAGCTGCCGCCCGTACTCGCCGTCGCAATGGCGCTCAGCCCATCTCCGCCCGTGGGACTGGTATACTCGTCCTCGTCCGAAAACGTCGTAAACGAATACGACCACACTTGCGGGAGCACCTCTGTCGAGATGCCGCCGCCGCGGTCGCGGATGCGAATCGTCACTCCGGGCGTGTTGTCGTCTAGCGGCTGGATGGCATCGCTGCGGAAACTGCCCCTGTTTGCACGGCCCTGGAGATCAGGCATTGGGATGGACGGCAGTGCTGAGTCGGGCTGGTGCTTGAATGCCGGCTCGGGGGCAATGGTTACGACGACGGGCTCGTTGGACTTGGACTCTATGCTTGCGCGGAACGCGTTTTTCAGCAGCTCGGTGACAATGTACTCGAGGTGCATGGGGACAAAGGCAAAAGTGGCATCGGGCTCGCCGTCGATGACGAGCTCGGGCCGCACGCCGTAGCGCAGCTCGCAAATGTCGGCCACGAAGCCGGCGCAGGACTCTATGGTGACGGCGGGTCGGAGGGCGGTGTCAATGACGCCAATGTAGCTGGGGTGGTCGGGGCACGGGGTCGGGCTGGCGTCCGGGTCAAAATGCGACTGGGAGCTAAAGTGCAGGGCAATGTGCTGCTCGGCGACGAGGCGGGTGCCGATGCGTGCGCGCAGGTGCTCGTCGAGGAAGCGGGTGACTTCGGCGGGGGAGATGTAGCGGCGGCATTCGAGGAAGCCCTTTGCGAGGATGGGGATGGTGTCTGTGTGGGTGGCGACGAGCTCGGCGAGGACGTGGGTGAAGCGGACTTCGTCGTCGGGGGTCGAGATGGTGCGGCCCTCGCCGGCGGCCTTCCAGTAGGGGAGGAGGATGGAGAGCGAGTGCAGGTAGTTGTTGTAGATGCGCGAGATGTTGGGATTGGAGACGACAATGTAGGGCAGGTTGCGCAGGGCTTGGATGCGGTGCGCGAGGCGGATGGGGAGGAGGGAGAGGGTGAAGTTGGCGGATGCGAGGAGGGAGCGTTCGGAGAGTGGTGGACGGCCGTGCCTGGGAGAGAGAGAGGAAAGGTTTGTTAGTGAGATTGTCTCTTTCTTTGGATCAAGAAAATGAGCTTGTGTGTTTCTTACTTGACCAGGTCGGCGAGACTGAGGCTGTGTTGCGCTTGTCTGGCGAGGGCGGCAATGTCTGCGTCAGAGACAAAGTCTGTGGCATCTGTGGCACCGGTGTCGGTGGAAAATGGTCGCCGTCGGCATTGCAGGGCGCGAGATGGGCGGCATGTATGTGTGATTGCGGCTCTGCTGCTGCTGCCTCGTTGGCAGAGAAGCCGGGTGTTTGTCATCAGCAGCGTCTTCATGGCAGCATAGCCGCAGAAAATGATGTTGGCGATGGACACGGATGGATGACGCTATATACGCGTTTGAGGGCAAAGAAAGTGCGCGACACGCTTTGAGCGTTGTTGACGTCTGTCAGGAAGTATAAATGCTGTAGAAGCTCCGAGGCGTGAAAACGTGCGAGCCAGCTTCAATGGCGACGGCGAGTAGACCAGCGGTTGATGTGTGTGTTGGTAAAAGATTGTGTGGTGCAGCGTATGGTCATGGAGTCATGGAGGTTGAAAGAAATCTGGGGTAGATTGTGGTTGTGCCGGCGGTGGGAGACGAAACGGTCCGCGTGCCGGGCAGTATGGGCCTGAACCGCCGCCAGCCGCGGGGGGCGGAGGGCGGGATGGGCGGCGCTGCGTGGCTGAATTGGCTGCAAAGCTGACAAGATTATGATACGCATGCAAGAGAGCCAGGTTACAGATATCTAGATGAAAGTGGTTTCGGTCTTAATGTTACGAGAAGTGAATTACAAGCGACGAGACGACCCGGTTGTACGTTTGCTGATGATTACGTCACACGAGCAGACTATACATATAAGTAACAAGGCAGCACATGTTGCGAAAGAAGCATGTGCACGCTATAAGACGAGACTCGAAGCAATATTCAAGCAATAAATGACTTGATTTAGCCTGGAAAGAACATTTATCCTACACTATACGTCATCGTAGCTGCATCTATCCAGTCCCAAGCAAATATCCGTCATCGCCCACACTAGGCAGCTTAGCATGTCGAGGCAACGCCGTCCTTTTCAACGGCCTTGACGTGCTCGTGTTGCTCCATAGTCTGGACAGCGTCATCGGGGAACTTGACTCTATATTTTGGGTAAGAAGGACAAAAATGTTAGCAGACAATCAAGAGCCACGATTCAAGGATCCCAAGTCTGCCCATCAGGGTCATGGCTCGAGGTTGCGGGGTCGGGGTTCAACGTACGAGAAGCCCTTGATAATGTCGAGCTCGTGGACAATCTCGCCGCCCTGGTCCTTGGCGTGCTGCTTTGCGCTATTTCAGGGGAAAACGAAGAAACCCAAATGTTAGCAAAATGGAACAGCAGATGGCAGCATCGCTAAACTTACGCCGCAACCTGGTCGGGCGTGGCGTCATCCTTGCATGAAACCTGCGGTACCGAATGCGTCAGTCAACTTGCTACGTCACGCGGCCCAAACGAGCCTCTTTGCAGGGTTTTAGAGGGTTTGGAGGCGATGACAGCAACGTACAATGTAGGTGGGCATTTTGGCGGCGGTAGACGATGAAATGAATCGGTAAATAGGCGTCTGCGGTTGATGAAGAGTCGAAACAGGAGCTGATTGCGCGGCGGCGCGGACACGGATGATAAAGGAGGGGGAGGGGCAAACGCGGCGATGGGAGCAATGGAGGGGGCGGGTAGGTGTCCCGCGTGGCAAGGCAGAGGCCGACGAGGAATCAAGGCACAGGCGTCGCAGGCGAATGGTTGGCATGAAAAGGGGAGGCCAACTAATTTTGGTGTGTAATTGTGTGAACCGGCTCTTGATGATTCTTGGCTGCGTAAGCTTGATGGATTGCTATTATTGGACGCCAGAGTTTGATGTCCCTGGACATACATCTGCCGTGTCATTCGTGTGACTGGTGACGTAGAGCCAATCCTGGAGCTTCCCGTTTTGGATGACTGCCTGAGGCTGGTGGGTTGGCGACTGTCGAATGCTCAGAGGAAATTCGAGGGCTAGTTTAGAGAGCAAAAAAAAATAAAAAATTAAAAAAAAATACTTGATTAGTTCTATTCATAATTCAGCCTATGCTTTTATTAACTGCAGAATAGCTAGGCTGATGCAGCCTGATTCGTTGTCTTGGCTGTGTTCAGACTTGGTAACCAAAAAAGGCACTGAAACTAGTAAAGAAAAATAATCCGGCAAAATAATAAAAAATAAAAATAATTTAATTAAAAAATTTGGCAGCACCCTTGCATCGTATAAACGAAATCATATGATAAAAAAAATTGTACACAAAAATAACTATTCGTCGTCAATATCAATCTTGCGTGCATGGTATGTATAATATCCCAGACTAGCCATAGCCATCCAACCAGCAGGCCGAAATACTTGACAAATACATCTACTCTATTGCAGCCTTATCTCTGCAACATTCGTTTCGTACTTTGGACCAACCCCAAACTGCCCGATTCCCCGGTTGAGATCCTCATCCGTAACATCCTCCAACTTCTTCGTCCACACTGCCCGCCACGGCCCCTTGGCCCACACCTTGTACAGCTCGCCGTCGGCCGGGATCCATGATGACGACTTGAGCAGCAGCTCCCTTGTGACGTGGCCCTGCGCCGGAATCTCCAGCAAGTCTTCTCGCGGCACCGGCAGCATGCGCTTCACCTTGAGGCCCAGGCTCGGGACCTCGTCTGCCCCCGGCGGCGATGCGGGCTGAATGTGGTACGAGCCCGAGTCGCGAGCAATGGTATCAAACGGCGCATCCCACGTCACGATTGTGAGGGGTGTGTCTTTGTGCGTGTTGGAGATTTTGACCTCGAGGGTCGATGCCGTGTCGGCGGGCGCAATGTGCACCTCGAGGTTGGACGGGCTCGGTGATGTCATTATCGGCTTCTGCGTGTCCAAGGAGCATGTGACGGCGGTGGAAAAGACCGTAAAGAGGGCTAGGCAGCGGATAGACTTGTAAAATGCCATAAGAAAAACAAATCCAAGCAAAAGATGGTTACGAGGTACGCTAATGGCTTTGTTGAAGTGGAATGAGAAAGTCTCTTGCTAGGATGAAATCGGGCCTGGAACACGCGATGGAACCAACCTGACAGAGAGGGGAACAGCCTGTTACTCGAATTCGCCACAACTCTTCGCGTGGTCAAGGCGGGAAGCTGACTCCGTTCTTCAGCAAGACCCCCCCGTCGGGTAATTAGTCCTTTGATGAATCCAGAGCTTGGTGGCCAAAATGGTTCTCGCCCGTCACGGCCGGCAACGGCTGTTCTGAAACTATTCTAATGCCAAGTCGGAAGGTCGGCCAACTCAAGTTGGAAGGTGTATTAGAGATTGCGACGTGGATGCATATCGAACCTCCCCCCCCCCCCACGCTCCAATTAGTCGCATGGGGCCGGCTCGATCGTTGTTTAGGGCAAAGATGGGCGCGATGCATGGGAGCTTACATGATGGACCCAAAGCTGACTGTGCTCACCCTGGCCGTCTCTCGTCATACTACATACTATTACGAACAAGATTCTGCCCCTCTGTAATCTCATCATGTTTTCTTACAATCCACCTTCCATCTCTTTGCCTGCCTTGCTCATTCTCCTGAATGGGGCTTCTCAGTTTCACAACCTTGTGTGCTATCTACCCAAGTCTCCAACCTCCTCCCCCATATTAACTGTGACTTGCCTGTTTAGGTAACTCGGCTCCGGCACTTGATGAAGATCCCGCCCGCAGGGGCCGATGGCCTGTTCGTCCCATACGAGGACTACGAGTATCGTAACTTTATTGATCCCCATCGTCTCGACAACGTAGGCAGCACCGAAGACGGAGTACAGTCGGGCCCAGATCGAAGCAAATTACGGGTGATCGCCAAGTTCGACTCCACGGGAGTAGCTCCATACAGTAGGTCGCTTACTCGGGTTTTAACAGCTCGTTTAGGCCCGAGTCTTATTATTTCCCCATTGCTGACCGATGAATGGATTACTGGTTTTAGCAGGTAGTTTGCTTACCTTGTGCTCTACGATTCGTAAAGCAGTTTCACTTATGGAATCACATCCATGGCTTGCCCAACTCTAGCGTTGCATCCAATACTCGCGCGCGTGAAGCAGGACCTCGCCGTAGGCCGAGCTACCCGCCCAGCTTCTTTTATAGGAAAAGCCCAAGGGCCTATGGTGTTGATGGGCTCTACTCCTCTCTTTACCTCTTCTATAAAAACCTCCATGCCAGCAGCGTCCTGAAAGTTGTTTCTGTTCCATACCGACAGCTACACTCTCGTCTCTTGTTAATCAGCCGCCTTTCAGTCTTCACAACTCCGCCATCATGAAGTACTCTTTCACATCTCTGGCCCTGGCCACCCTGGCTTCGGCCGCCGCCGTCAACACAAACACAGACCCTGTCAGCGTCTCGTTGACTTCCATGGGCAACAGCGTCGTCAAGGCTGTCCTGACCAACAATGACAACAAGGGCTACAACATTATGCACAAGGGAACCTTCCTCGATGACATTCCCGTCAACAAATTCCGAGTCACAAAGGGCTCCAGCAAGGCCGACTTTCACGGCATCAAGCTGCGCATGGGCACCAGTGGCTTTGAGGAGGACGACTTTACTGCCCTGTCTCCCGGCGAGAGCAAGGAGGTTACTGTCGACCTGGCCGAGCTTTACGGCCTCGACGAGTCTGGCACCTACGACGTTGCTGCCAAGGGACTCTTCAACGTTGCTGAGATGGGCTCGACCGAGCTCATCCCCGGCGGTGGCCTTCGTTACAGCAGCAACAAGCTGTCCATGGACATCAACGGCCAGGAGGCCGGCCAGGTCACCAAGGCCATCGAGACCATTTTGCAGTCGCGCTCCACCATCTCCAGCGACTGCAGCGACTCGCAACGGGCCACCGTTGCAGACGGCGTCAGACGCTGCGAGTCCCAGGCCGAGGCGGCCGCCGAGGCTGCACTCAACGGCAGCGCCTCCAAGTTTGAGGAGTACTTTATGAGCACCGCCGACGACGACAGGCAGTACGTTGCCGACCGCTTCAACGCCGTGGCCAAGGAGTGCAGCAGCACCACCAGCGGCATCCTTGACCTGCACTGCGACGACGTGTACGACGGCTGCAGGTCCAACACGTTTGCCTACACCATTCCCTCGAAGAACGACGTCATCTGGTGCAACGTCTACTGGCAGTCGGAGCTGGAGACTAGCAGGTGCCACGGCGACGACAAGACCGGCACCACCATTCACGAGTTTACCCATGCCGACGACGTCTTTTCGCCTGGCACGGAGGACTATGCTTATACTTATGAGAACTGCATCCAGCTGGACCGCGACGAGGCTCTTGACAATGCCGATACTTATGAATACTATGCCAATGGTAAGTGTGATTTGTTGATTCCTGGGAAGTATAGTGTATGTGTGACGCAGGACGCTAACGAGTATACTTTTAGCTATCCACCTGGGCTGTTAAATGATATACACATGTGTATATTTATATATGTAATGCTGGGTAACCGTGAGCGGCTAGCGAAGAGACAAAAGACGGCGGGGACAAAGGAATGCAATGTATATAAAGACATTGATGCAGAGTATATAGTCCAAATTATTCACAATACTACATTCGATGCTACGCATGCGACGCTCACACTTACCTCGTAAGTAATTAATACTGGCCAAGTATAAAAAGGATGCCAACGTCCAATGGGGCCTTGGCGGTTTCACTCGGCCGAATGCCCACTCTGTGAATGGCGGCGTGAGACGGACAGAACTGTACGCCTGAGGAGAACTGGAGTGCAGTAATTATTAGCTGTGGCCCCGTCGAAAACGGTGGCGTTCATCGCGTCTGGTGGCTGTTTGGTGCTTGCTACTAATTACCTAGAACCTATTGAGGTAGGTACTGTACTCTCGCCAGTACGCGTACAAAACGGTACGAAATACCTTGTACTGTATTGGCTCAGGCAAGGGGAAATTGGATGCGCCGTATTCGTATCAGAACTGCGGTGAATGCGACGGCCCATTGGCTGTGGCAAGCCGGCCCCACGGAACGCCGCAAGCCGAATAGGCGAGTGCCATTGGTGTCTCCACCAAGCGGCGTATTCGGAATTGAGCAGGTAAAAAAATGTCTTGCAGGGCCGATTTATTAGTGGTCGCATGGCATGATTTTTATGGTGATGACGGCGCGAGGACGGGTGATTTGGGAGACGACTTGGGCGTTCTTTATATTATTTTTGAGCTTGGAATTTTGAATCTGGTCTTGTTGATGACGCACACGAAGATCCTTAGATCGTTTCAGGCTGCTTGGCCGAGGGAATCAGGCTTCCCGCGAAACCCGAGACGATGAGGCTGCGGTGTAGAGCTTCTCTTTGCCTTTCCC
>JAMAJY010000025.1:160763-192039 GCA_023628775.1 Lecanicillium sp. S3808
GCTGACACCCCGTCTTTGTTGTTGGGGGTTTTTGTTTGTTTTTCTCTTTCCCCCCCCCCCCCCCCCCCCCCCCTTCTGGCCAACATCTCGATGCGATAAGATTAAAGCGTAATTGTAGGGCTTTTGAATTTGTATCTATCTTTTTTTTATTCCATGCCCCTGATCCAAAGGAAGACATCCCAACAGACAGTTTGTGACACAAGTTTGTGCTTTGTGTCGCATCCCATCCAAAAGCGCTGCCGTCCCGTGTTAGCGCACTAATCTGTATTGGGAAGTAATTTCCTGTTGTGGCTGCCCCCTCTTCTGCGAGATTGTGATCAAGCTTTTTTATTTATTTCCAATTTAATTTCCAACACACCACCCCTCCTCAACAACCGCCGACGCCGCGCCAGGAACCGGCGTGCGGCCGCAAACCACCTGCATTTGAGCTTCCCCGTTCTCGTTCTCGGGTTCCGCCCTGTCCGAGCCCTCTGCTTTGCCCTTTGGCTCGCTGGAAAACTCGCTCTGATGTAAATATAATGTAGTTTAATATACTGTAAAACGACAGATATGCTGTGGACATTCAAGAAAACCTAGAACAAAAAAAAAAGAAAAAGCATCCACACTTTTGCTCCAAAACTCTGTCGCTCACTCTCGCACTCTCTCCCGCGATCGTCCAAGCACCCTGCCGAATGAATTGAAACCCACAGATGACCGCCCTCGCCGTAGTCCCCGCTTCTTTTTTATCAGCGTTGGACCCCCAAAATTTTATCCCCCTGCCATGTCCGTCTACTGCCATAGTACTGTAGTTTGTCCCCATCCTGTCCATTCCATGCTGATGAATCCTCCTCTCCTCTCCTCTCCTACCAGCTACAGCTTCTTGTCCTGCGTCACGCAATTACAAAAGATCCTTGTCTGTCGTTCACCACTTCTCACCTGAGTGGCTTTAGTACCATCACAGTACTGTAATAGCTCCAGAGCCGCCGACCCGTTACTCTTATTAGGTGGTCGCTCCATTTGTATAGTACCTACCTTGCCTGTACTCCATACGCAGTACCCATACTCCGCAGGTCTTAGCTCGTCTTCTTTTTCGGGTCCCCTTTCTTCTTTTTTTCCTCTCCTCAAACCCGCATCCCCCGACCTGACGCCCCAGTCTGTCCTTTCTGTCACTGGGTTCGAACTCTAGAGGAACGCTCTCTCGTTTCCCCTCGTGCTGTCGAGAAAGACGCTTAAAGACAAAGACGGATCTGTTCGCCTTGTCCGCCTTCACTTATCTCGTCTGTGCCTCACTTCGTTACCACTTGGCGCCTCGAACCAATCTTCACGATGGACGCCGTCAACTCGACCTCGTCCGGCTTCACTTCTGTGCTTGCCAGCACAAAGTTTGCCTCGGCCGGTCTTCCTCCTCAGATCGACTACTTTGTCGACAAGGTCGCCTCTGCGAGCATCTGGACCGTTCTCATTACTCTCTTTGCCATGTGTGTTGTCTACGATCAGAGTATGTCATTCCCCCAATGATTGCGCTTGCCACGCAATTTGCCCAAGCTCGCCCAATGCTAACGAATGCGCCTCTTAGTCTCGTACATCCTGAACAAGGGCTCTATTGCCGGTCCCATTTTCAAGATGCCCTTCATCGGTCCCTTCCTGCAGTCCATGGACCCCAAGTTTGAAGAATACTATGCCAAGTGGGCCAGCGGTCCCTTGAGCTGCGTCTCCGTCTTCCACAAGTATGCCGTGCCACCTCTCCTTGTCCCCCTTCACGCCTATGATTAGCTCGCTAACCTATTGTTTCTTTCGCAGGTTTGTCGTAATTGCCTCCACCAGAGACCTCGCCCGCAAGGTTCTCAACTCCCCCGCCTACGTCAAGCCTTGTGTCGTCGACGTCGCCCACAAGCTCCTCGGTCATGACAACTGGGTTTTCCTCGATGGTAAGGCTCATGTTGACTTTCGCAAGGGCCTCAACGGTCTCTTCACCCGCAAGGCTCTCGAATGCTACCTGCCCGGCCAGGAAGAGGTCTACAAGAAGTACTTTGAGAAGTTTGTCAACGTCACCAAGGCAAACGACGGAAAGCCCGTTCCCTTTATGCCCGAGTTCCGCGAGCTCATGTGCGCCGTTTCTTGCCGTACCTTTGTCGGTCACTACATCAGCGACGAGGCCGTCAAGAAGATTGCCGACGACTACTACCTCATCACTGCTGCCCTCGAGCTTGTCAACTTCCCCGTCATCGTTCCCTACACCAAGACCTGGTACGGTAAGAAGGCCGCCGACATGGTTCTTGCTGAATTTGCCAAGTGTGCTGCCAAGAGCAAGGTTCGCATGGCCGCCGGTGGCGACGTCTCTTGCATCATGGACGCTTGGGTTATTCAGATGATCAAGTCCGACCGCTGGCGCGAGGCCCAGGAGAAGGGTGAGGATGCCGGCGAGAAGCCTTCTCCTTTGCTGCGCATGTTTGGCGACTACGAAATCTCTCAGACCATCTTCACCTTCCTCTTTGCCTCTCAGGATGCCACCAGCAGTGCCGCCACTTGGCTGTTCCAGGTCATGGCACAGCGCCCCGACGTTCTCGACCGGGTCCGCGAAGAGAACATGAAGGTCCGCAACGGCGACCCCAACGCTGACCTCAACATGGATCAGCTCGAGTCCCTTACCTATACCCGTGCTGTTGTTCGTGAGCTTCTGCGCTACCGTCCTCCGGTGCTCATGGTCCCCTACATGGTCAAGAAGAACTTCCCCATCACTGATGGCTACACTGTCCCCAAGGGCTCCATGTTGATTCCCACTACGTATATGGCCCTGCACGACCCCGATGTATACGAGAACCCAGACTCTTTTGACCCTGAGCGATACTACTCTGGCGATGCCGAGGAAAAGGGCGCCAAGAACTACCTTGTGTTTGGCACTGGACCTCACTACTGCCTCGGCCAGGTTTATGCCCAACTCAACCTCGCTCTTTTTGTTGGCAAGGCCGCTGTACAGCTCAACTGGACTCACTATCCTACTCCCCTGTCGGAAGAGATCAAGGTGTTTGCCACCATCTTTCCCAAGGATGACTGCCCTCTTACCTTTGAGAGGAGGCAGTAGAGAAGGTGTTTGCATATACTTTGTTTACACTGATGTCGGAAGAAGAAAGGCATGGTCAAGAAGAGCATTTACGCTTTGAATTGGGGCGTAGACGATACAGACCGCATCCAATCCGCTTTCCGTTTCAGGATATAGAAGATTCGACCTCTGAAACAGAGGCCATCATGGCGCATTTGGAGTTTTTTTTCTCTCCCATGAAAACTGATTTTAATGACTTGGCAAAACTGTACATAGCTCCTTTCCCTCGGTCTGCTGTTGTGTAGACGGGTTGAGAATGGCCACATACGGGCTTGAACCATTTGGGGAATGATGCTGGGAGCACATGTTGGTGAATTATTATAGATGAATTAATACTTGCATGCTCAAAAATGATATATTTTCAACTACATGAAGCTCAATTTTAGTGACTTGGTTTTTCATGTGCAGCGTACCGCTATAAGTGTCGTCGACTGTCTGTGGTGTCTGTGGTCGGTCGGCATGGTCGGGTCCGCAATTCGGAAGCTTAGCTCTTGCGCCATCTGCCCGTCATCCCGGTCCATCATGTCAACTTGACCAATTCAACGTTTTATTAGAAGCTTGCCGCTTTCTCTCCATCTGCATCCCCTCCCCCCGGTACTCGATTCCAGACTCTTGCAGGATAAACTGCCGAGTCCTCTTTTACAAAGAAAGCCGGCATCTGTCGACTATAGAAAAAAATAATGGCAACAAAAAGAGCCGCAAGCGCTGCGCTCGGCAGCTCTCTCGCCCGACCAACTCTCCGAGCCGGCGCGCCGTTTGCCTCTGTTCGCCAGCACGCATCTTGCTTCTCCAGCAAAGCCGCCGCAGCCTCTCGCCTCGTCTACCCATCATCATCGACATCATCTCTCGCGCGAAAGAGCTTTGTGGCCGGTGCGACGGCAGCGAGGCCACGGTGGTACTCTGCGGGCGATGGCGCAGCCGTGCCTGGTAGCAAGCGATGGGAATTCGACGAGATTAAGAACCAGTTAGAAAAGAGTGAGAATGCAGACATTGTCTTTGTCGGTACGTTTTATTTTGTCTTCTTCTTTTTTTTTTTTTTTTTTTGGTTTATTTCCTGTTCTGACGAATCGTCTTTGATATTGCAGATGTTCGGGAACCTGCCGAGCTCCTCGAAACAGGCAAGATTCCCGGCGCAATCAACATCCCCATCACCTCGGCGGTGCAGAGCTTTCACGTTTCCGAAGAAGACTTTGAAGACATGTATGGCTATGAGCGGCCCGCCAAGGACAAGACGCTCGTGTTTTACTGCAAGGCTGGCGTGAGGGCGCGGGCGGCCGCGGGACTGGCGCAGCATGCTGGGTGGGAGAATATTGGCGAGTATCCTGGTAGCTGGCTGGATTGGGAGACGCATCAGGGGCCTGTTGAAAAGGTCAAGGGTGGCAACTGAGAATGAGATGGTATTTTCTAGTATTTGGTTGAATAGGGTGGTGCTTTTTGAATTGTACAAATACGATGGCAGATTTATCTCTGTGTTGTTGTACCCTCACTGGTTCGTAAAAGATGTTAAACGACGCTGATTTGTGAATTAATGTGACAAAATGTCCCTCTAGGACGTGGCTACCTATGAATTGGCCATATTACACGTAATACCTTTCTTCTATCTATCTTTTGACTCCTCAAAACATGCGTAGTCTCTCAGGCTCTTTGCTCTCGGGACCGCCATCCTCGGGCTTGCTAGCAACAGGGCTGCCATGCGCAAAGAACAGGATCTTGATAGCAATAGCCAGACCAACGTGCAGCGCAACCACGACAATGAGTAGTATCTTGCTGACCTGGCGGTCCGTGGCGCTCAGGACAGGATACAGATTGCGCAGCAAAAAGGAAACAGAGACGCCGAAGCCGACCGCAACAAAAACCCAGTTGAGCACCGACAGCGGCGACCAGCTGATGCAGGCGACGGGGATCCAGATGAGGTTGGAGTAGCCGTAGAGCGCCCAGCACTCGAGGAGGTTTGCTGATTCGCTGCCAAAGTAGCGGAGAGCGAGGAAGAGAACAATGGGAATAACGAGCGTATATCCGTAAATAAGGCCGGCGGCACCTATGTGAGATGAGTTAGTGGACTGGTTGGCTTGCACTTGTTTGAGGAAATGGGATCCATACCGCTGAGCAGCTTAAAGTCATACATGAATGGTGTGCCAGCATTCGCAACAAGCCACTGACTTATAGTGCCGCCAAGGAACAGAATCAATACCACTGTCGTCGCGATCCAGAACGGCCCGTAGAGATCAGGGTTGCCCTCCAGCACGTCGAGAAAGTTGGCGCGAGGGAACAGCGCCGCCCAGCAGCGCGACATTACCGCTGACGTGTCGACATCAAAGAACTGTGCATAGAATGACATGGACCAGAGGAACCGCTTCTGGCTTGAGGAAGACGCCGTGGCAGGCGGCGGGAGACCTCCTGAGGCGCCGCCCTTGCGGTTACCTTGTACACCATCGTTGAAGTTGGACGTGTGGAATTCGAGGTTGTCTTCTTGGAGATCGGTGTGGCCGAGGTCGCCCTGACACGGAGATTGTTTTGTTAGAATGAGAAATCCTTTGACTGGTTGTATTGAGAAAGGCCGGGAGTAAGGGGGGTTTGCCTTACGTCGTCGTCAATGTCTACGACCGCGTCGTAACCGCTGCCGGACATTTTGGGATTGTGCTCGCTGATATGGGGATTTGAACGTAATCTAAATCGAAAAGGGAGGTAGGCTTTGCCTCTTTTTCAGTTTTGGCCCTTAAAATGGCCTGTGTTGCTGGCGATGCTGTAACGGAGTCTGTGGTCTTGAGCTACGTATTGGGCTGAGCTAGGGACAGCTGTCGTCGTAATGGCGTATCGCTCCACGGGTTTGGTGGCTGCAGCCGTTGGGCCGACATTTAGCCGCCGGCAGGGAACACGACCCGACATCAAGCCCAGATAGTACAGGGTCAATAGATTTAAATGACATTTTGTTGGATTAATAAACAGTTTAAAAGTATTTTAACTTCGCATAGTCCAGTCACGACATTACACAATGACAGCAAAATACGGCGGTTTGGTAACTTTGAAAAAAATAATTCTTCATCGGCATAGTCTAGAATGCATTGCCTCGACAAACTGATGCTACCTTATAAACAACATGAAACTTTGCAAACCAGGAAGCATTTTTGTCTTTGCCAATCCCCACCAGAATGCCATATCCCCAGACGCCACACCCATGGTGATACGAATTGTTTATTTGAGCTTCTTCTTGGGGCGGAGCTGGTTAGTGTGTCCGCACTTGCGCTTGCGGCAGTTGGTGGCACGGGGAGGAAGGCGGGCCTGTTGATGAGCTTGTTAGCATACCCGAAAACTTCCAGGGCCAATCCGCTTCTCTTCGACGAGAGCACGTTTTGTCGTCGTTGAGGGGCTAAGAGGGGTCGACGTACGTAGCACTTGCGGCAGATGTTCTTGTCGCAGTTGAACTTGGAGGCAAGGGCCTTCAGAGAGGGCTCAATGATACCACCACGGAGACGGAGGACCAGGTGGAGGGTAGACTCCTGTTAAACGATATCAAGTCAGCCGGACATTCTTCCATCTTTCAAGACTTTCGCCCTCGCATTCGTTCGATATGAATATTACGCGGGGGAGCCGAATGATCCGAGGGCGAGCGTCATATAATTCGGCGGGTTTCGAAGACGAACCTTCTGGATGTTGTAGTCGGACAGAGTGCGGCCATCCTCGAGCTGCTTGCCAGCAAAGATCAGGCGCTGCTGGTCAGGGGGGATGCCCTCCTTGTCCTGAATCTTGGACTTGACATTGTCGATGGTGTCCGAGGACTCAACCTCGAGGGTGATGGTCTTGCCCGTCAGGGTCTTCACGAAACTGGAAATCCCATTGTCAGTACCAGAGTTTGTTTGGCAAAAGTGTCGGCGGGCATGGTCGGGTTCGGGTTTTTCTCTTGTCGTCGTCCGGGACAAAGACTCGTGCGCACGCAACGGCCGAGGGAAAATTCGTTCAAGGGAGCTGGAACTTACATCTGCACTGTAAGATTGTTAGCATTTTTGAACTTTTGGTTTCACTTGTACACCGTAGCAGCTACTTACTCTTGACTGATTTTGGTGACGCTGACGATGTGAAGATTCAGAACGAGCCTCAAACTGCGCAGCACGTATTTGGTGGGGCGTTCGGGGCACACCTTTGCAAATACTAGAAAACCCTAGGTCAGCCCAGAGTTCACGTGACGAATTTTACCGAGCACCCGACCTTTTTCCTCAAGTTTACTATAGTGCCCCACCATTTGGGCTCCAGAGCTTGCCTTGCCTATTTCGGCAGCTTTGCCTGTGTATTTTTAGGCTGCCCTGTTTAAATTCTGAAGCTTGGAGGCGTCGATGCGCCAAACCTTGGGTGGGCTGCACCGATTTCTTAAGCGCTTCAGCGCCATGGTTTTGGGGGAAAATTTGGCCCAGATTATACACGGCTCTTCTGAAATTTAACAAAATTACAAATTGGGTATCATCTATTTAATACAGTCATAAATTTGGTCGTCATCTCATCCTTGTTCCTTTTGCCATGCGCGGATCGCTTGCTCAAGCATGTACACGGCAATTACAACGGTCTCAAGTGGAAGCTCCGCGGCAGCCCCTGCAGTGTGCAAGTTGTCAGCTCCCAAACAATACGCCCCCGGGGTGACTGGAATGGAAGTTAGGCTCACCTGCAGCAGAATAAAAAGATTTGACTATTGGCGGTAAGTCTTCAATCTTGCGATAGGCTTCGTACGTGGCTTTCTCCGCATCCATACTAGGCATGCCAATAACATCACCCAATACAGAGCGAGCCATCTCGCCCATATCGTCATCTGGCGGCTCAGTTCTGGCCAAATCAGGAGCACCTGAAGGCTCTGGTGGAAAGAAATTTGTCAATGGATTCTTATCTTTAGTTCAGGTTAGCATGAAGTGGTGCCAAGCAGGTAAAACTACGCACTCTTCTTTTCCACAAAGCTTGAGACATAGTTGAAATAAGCCTCCAAGTCGGCGTCGGTCATGGTAGCCACTTTGTTGGCGTTGACATTTTCAAAGTTTTGCCGCTGCGTCTCACCACTGTCTGGTTGATTTACTGCTTCCTGCCACTTTTCCCAGTCAAGAGCTGGGATAATTGGATCAGTAGCTTCGCGAGCCGTTAGGTGACTCATGCCATCAGTCGAGAAGCATAACTTTGTTGCAACGATAAATAGAGCCACGAGTTTAATTTCAGGATGGTAGAGTGGATATACCCTGGAGCTTTGAAGTGGCCATCGGAATTGGTATCCCAGCACCGAGCACATTCGTCGAACAGTTGCTACGGACTCAACTTTGAAGACATCTTAGCCCAAGTTGCGAGAGCTAGAATATGGCTACTTACCAGGAAGCGCCAAAAGCTTGGCGTACTGCACTAGCATCGGAACATGGTTGATATCCGGAAGCGTCATGCCATAGTTTAAATGATATGAGACGACAAGGTCCATGACTGTTGAATATAACTCGGATCCGCTCAGCGGCAATCGCAAAGGCATCTTCAGGACCTTTGTATAGTTGGATGGCATTCTGTCCTGCATTTCCTCAGGCAGCTCATAAAACTACACGTATAATCAATTAGATATTCATGAGCGACCAGCACAGCATCTTCCATACTTACCACTCTGTTGTAGGGCAAACTTCCAGCATGTACCCATTTAATAAGCTCACCAAGCCTTGTTGGAACTCTCAACAAGCCGCAGCCAATGTAGCAGAGCCCAAGCGTGTCACTCAATTTTGGCAACGGCCAGTCTAGTCCTCGTTCGGGACTCCAGCTTTGCGCTTTGGATCGAGACGAAGATGTTATCGTTGGGCTCTCAGATGATGCTTGAGAGCTAAACACCTCGAGTGGCCCGTCCCCAGTAGCACTGCTGCTATGGCCAAGAGCCGTAGCTCCTCGGGTGCGAAGATCCCACAAATCTCGAACCACAGTCTCAAGCTCTTCTTTGTGGCCCTGTTCCTGAACCAGCCAGAGGACCTGTCTGCGCAACAGCAACTGCAGAGCCTCCAGATAGAGCATTTTGCCTGCATGGCCTGCAAGCTGCCTCTTTTCCTTGACCCTCACAGCCTTTTCCTTCCGGGAAACTCGACCCATTTTGCCAGCATCTTCCTCATCACCAATGTCAAACTGAATGAAGCCCTATACAAAATGAAGAAGTTAGTTATCAGCAGCGACGCACGGTGAGTTCACCACTCGGTTTACATACCTCCAGCTGATGTCCCCGGGCGCAGTATCTCCTGCCATCTTGCAAATACCATCTTTGGCTTCCGCACTCAGGGCACCGCTCGCCGCGCGGCATACGTCGGAGCTCTCGTGGCTCATTCATGGCGACGTTTTAAACCATATGCTCGTGTGGTTGACTCATTTAGAAGGTAAGAGCCCTTCTTGTGGTGCCGCGTTGCGGCTTTGCTGGAGATAACTGTATGGAATTAAAGGCGCACCAGGGCACGGAAGCAAAACAATAAAGCGCTCCTCTTTTCAAGATGTCGAGGTGTTACATGTTGAGTCACAGTGCAATGTTTTCTGTAAGATAACTTTGCTGTATGCCATATGATGGTTTTGCCATGGTGGGGTCGTGGAAGAAGTGGGCACATGGGCGTTGTGGTGCAGGAATTTTAGTCGGCTTTGGATCGACCAATTCAACATCACGCGGCGGTCGCTGTTTAATGCCAATAAAAGCTACTACATTCGAAGAGAGACGGCCGGGAGCTTAGAATGTGTCAATTCATTTGGCTGTACACTGTTACAGGGAAAGTAATAGAACAACAGTCACGTTGGCGGCATTGCAGAACGTTCATGGCGGTAGATTCAGCTTCATTTGTAGCCGTGTATATTTTCATCCTTAGTATCTCATTATCCAGCAGTGAACATGTCCATTCGAGTTTGAACACAGCTGTATCTTCATAAGAAACAAAGGAAATAAAAAGGTTCCGTCAAACTAACCCTGGCATTGCTACTGCATCAACAGTCGATACTCAAGGCGAAAGACGAGGCGGTATCTAAAACGCAACGACCCAACACCCGCCCAAGAGCAACAGATTGTAAGCTGCAGGACGCAGTGCTGCTGACCAAACAACAATCCCAAGAATTTTCGAAAGTTAATGGCATCTCATGAGTATGTGCGGGACGCATGCAGTGGCTAGGCAGATATTTACTGTCTGGGAGCCTCCTTGGCTTCAACGGCACTCTCCTCACCCATGGAGGTGAGAATGATGACGTCTAAACGGTGTCGGTTAGTAAATTGCGACAAGCTAAAGAGAACAAGGAGGTTCAAAATCTTACTTGTGTCCTTTTCGTCGACCTTGAAGAGCTTGTTGATCTTCTCGCCAATCTCATTATCGGGCATGCGGACGTCATCCTTGGTGTCACCGTCGTCTGTCATGAGGGAGAGGTAGCCGTCATCGGAGATGTCGAGCTGAAGAGGGAAGCGAGTTAGCTGCGAACGCGGGTAGACTACGTCGAATTGGGCGGGGATGCTTACCAACTGGTACTCACGGCGGGAGACGTTGGGGACGTCCATGTTGTGGGTGGAAGGAGAGAGATCTTCGTACTTCTTGCCGGTGAAGATATCGGTAGCGACCAGATGGACCTTGGCGTGACCGTGCTTGCCAGTCTTGGAGGTAGACATGTCGATAATCTTGCAAGGGCGGCCCTTGATGACGACGAAGCCGTTCTTACGCAGAGCAGAGCACTGCATAGGGAAGGTGAGAGACGCACCGGCATCGGCGGACTCGAAGGTGACATCGTGCTGTTTGGGGACAAAATACGTTAGCCATCATCTGTTGAGTACATCAGTCTGAGAGTCTCGCGCCGCGCCAGGCTCATTGGGACGGTAGAAGCTGCGCCGGTCTCGTCGTCGCTGTCGTGGGGCACGAGCAAAAGCGAGAAGAGGCGGGCGAAAAGCACAACCCAAAACCCACGAGGAGATGCGGGGTGTTTTCCTCCCTCCCGGCGGAGCAGACTCGGACCAAAGACGACGGCGGCGCACAACGCAGACGAGGCCGCAGCGATCCAACTTACCTCTTCAGCCATTTTGAATAGTTGCGCAAGAAGACGGCTTGGACGAAAGGGCAAGGAAAGGAAGTTGTAGGGGGAAAAGGTGTGTTGTTTTGCAGAGACAAAGAGAGTGGAGGAGCTGGAGGGGAGAAGAAAAAGAAGGGCCAAAAGGTGGGAAGTCAAGTGGAGGGGAAGAGAGGAAAAGGGTACAGACCGGGTTTGGATTTTTTTTCGTGCCGTGTGTGATTGGGCAGTTTTGTGTTTTGCGCCAGCGTGGTGGGACGCGGCCCGCCAGGCGCCTCTTGCCTCTGCCACAGCACCCTAATACCACCTGCTGCAGCGCCCGACTGCTAAAAACTGGCACCCTCTTTGGGGCTTTCCCGGAGGTGTCTTGGGGGACAACTTGTCACCCTAGAACGTGTCCCGTTTTGGCAAAGTATCTTGCCCCAGTCCAATATACCTCAAGTCTCCCCACGTTCACCACACATCACAAAGTAACCCCTCCACCTCCCTCACACTTGTGCCTTGCACAAAGGTACCTACCTGCACCACTGTACCTAACTTAGTGCCTAGGTACCTTACCTTGCCTAAAGGTCGGCACCTCAGGTAATAAATGTGGGAAGCTCAACGACTGGCCGCGCAGCGCGACGGAACTTGAGCTACTCGTACTGGGACCCCGTGCTAACGTAGCCAAGACCGTCATCATCGCATCGACCACGAGCAACACCATTCGTTCACCACCAACACCCTTCAGCTACAAGCACACTCCTTTTTAAGCGGTCAGACCTGCGCAAAAGCCGTGCCGACTGATTCGGATGCTACAATCGCATATTATTCCTTGATTAACCCCCCCCCCCCCCCGTCGCTTCTTCATGATCCGCCAACAACTTCTAGTCGTCGTCTAATCCAGCAATGTGGCTTGATCGCCTGGCTGGTCAAGCCAGCGCCTCTGGCTCTTCAACTCCTCAGTCCGTCGGCCGCGCATACTCGCCTCTTCCTCGGCGAACGTCGAGCAATCTCAGCCCATATGTCACCTCACAACGCCAAGGACACTCACCCCGAGGCTCCTCCTTATCCCTAGTGTCCAGCGATTCCTCCGTCTCGCTCCTTACCTCGGCGCGACGGCCCAATGGCTCAGCATTGAAGCAATCTTTTGTTGCTGCGGAGCACCCGACCAATTCACTCGAAGCCCTTGACAAACTACTCGGAAGAAGCGTTAGCGCAGTTGATTCAACGCAGCAGCCGTTGACGGAACCAGACTTGGACCTCGATCATGACTTTGGTGGCCTCTCTCTGAAGGAACTGGCTGCATCCAAGGCTGACGATGAGCCTCAAAGTACTGCGTCGATCTCTATTGTTTCTGATGACTGTTTGTGGTCCCGAGATAGCCGTTCCAACTTTCGACACTAACACCGTGCACTAGACGAAAAGGACCAAGCCAAGTTTGAAGACTTGCATCGTTCCATTGCTGCGTGCGATGACATTCTAAGCTCAGTTGAAACCAACTTGACCAGTTTTCGAAACGACCTGGCCACCGTTTCCGCCGATATCGAATCATTACAAGACCGATCTACTGCACTCAATAACCGGCTGGATAATCGCAAACAAGTCGAAAAGGCGCTCAGTCCCCTCGTTGAGGAGCTAAGCGTATCGCCGGAAACAATATCAAAGATTGCATCTGGGAGTATTGACGAAACCTGGGCCAAGGTGCTCAGCGAAGTCGACCGACGAGCGGCTTCGTATAAGAAGAGGGCCGATGAGTCGCGGAGCAAGGCGGCCCAGGATCTCGGCCCGCTGTTAGAAAAGCTAATAAACAAGGTAAGCAGAAAGGTCCTACTAGAAACTTTATTGCACATACTTATGCAAATTGCAGGCAATTGAGAGAATACGAGATTATATTGTAGCGCAAATTAAGGCGCTTCGATCTCCGAACATCAACGCCCAAATCATACAACAGCAAAACTTTCTCAAGTTTAAAGATCTCTTCACTTTCCTGCACAAACATCATGCTCAACTAGCAGAAGAAATCTCCCTCGCATATATGAACACCATGCGGTGGTATTACCTGAATCAGTTCACACGCTACGAGAGATCGTTGGCCAAAATTAAACTCCACAATCTCGATAAGAACGATACGCTGGGCCACGAAGAGCCGACGACCCGCGTAGCCAGTGTACTGTCAAGCGCACGCGTTGGTGGACCTCCACATGATGCTTTCAATATTGGACGTCGTAGTGATGTTCTCAAGGCAAGCAGCCAGCCTGCGCTGTCTTCATTCTCTGCAGAGGAAGACTCGGCGACGCATTACTTGGAAGTTCCGTTTCGCAATTTCAACCTGGCATTGATTGACAATGCCACGGCCGAATATACTTTTCTCGCAACCTACTTCTCTCCTTCACTGTCGTTCTCGACCATATCCAAAAACTTCAACTACATCTTCGAACCGACATTCGAACTCGGGCAAACACTGTCGAAGACACTTGTGGCCGAGACTTATGACGCCCTCGGCCTCTTGCTATGCATTCGTCTAAACCAGCACTTTGCATTTGAGCTGCAGCGACGGCGCGTACCAGCCGTAGAAGGCTACATCAATGGCACCAACATGCTCCTCTGGCCACGGCTGCAAGTTATCATGGATCGACACTGCGAGTCAGTCCGTCAGCTTACACAGGCAACGCCTACCAAGGCTAGTAGCCGCTCCGCCTCTGAGCAGGCCAAGATATCAGCCGCGCCACACGTCGTAACGCAGCGCTTCGGCCAGCTGCTGCACGGCTTCCTGGATATGAGCGCCGACGCAGGCGACGATGAGCCTGTCGCGGCCAGCCTGAAGCGACTGCGTACTGATGTCGAGGCATTTCTGACGCGGTTTGGCAACTCATTTGGCAGCGACAAGCGGAAGACGGCACGCTTCATGTACAACAATTACTCCCTCGTCTTGACTATTATTGGCGATCTAGCTGGCAAACTTGCAGAGGAGCAGCAGGAGCATTTTGAAGAGCTGAAAACGGCGCATCAAGATGGGGACTAAATGGTCGCGATACCAGTCTGAGGGTTTGGAGAAATATTTTTCCTTCTACCTCGCTACTCTGGGGGATTTAACCTAATGTAAAAGGACGTTGCGAGGCTATGTTGTCTCCTATACATGGCGTTGAGAGAGTGTTTAACAGCAATATTAGCATTAGCGTACAATATAGAAGCCCACAAATATATTACAACACACACCATGGCATTACAAGTTTATTTTCATTTAGTACATGATGCCCGGATTATTGGGAGACCAAAAATGAGCTGTCCCGCAGCCAAGACCGCAAATGGCAGGTCTACCGTCTCCCCCCTCTTTCTTTATCTTTATATTCCCACGTCTTTTTTGGTTCTTATCTCGTAACATTCTATATTGTCGGGCCAACAACTTTTCCTTTTCATCTATCTTGAGAAGAATGACATGATGTGATGCATCATGGATGGGTTCCGGCGAATGTAAATCGCAACAAGACTGACTGCAACTGCCATACCCAGCGCTCTAGCGGGCCGACGGTACCGCCAGGCGGTCATGACCATTTTATCCCTGACATCTATCCAGCGCAGCTCCTTGGCTTGTGTTTCAAAGTACGCCTCGCCCTGCTCCATGGTTTGCTTTGCGGCGTCCTGGCCGTCGCGGGCAGTTTTCAAAGCGCTGGCCTTTGAGATGCGTCTCCAGGACCGTAGAGTCTCGGGCGGGTGGTGCTTGTAGAGCTCTACGGATCGTGCTATTAGCGCGTCGAGGTCCATTTTGGGAGGAACTCTGGCCAAGACGACCTGGAGCAGATCTGGCTCGTCGATTTCAAAAATTTCCTTGCGCCGGTCGATTACAATCTGCGCAAACATGTATATGCTGAAGACGGGCTCGCGAGCGAGCAGGATGTCAAACAGTCGGGCTATGTCGTGGTATGCTTCGATGTTGTGGGCGTACATGGTCAGGGTGCCGGCGAGGGCGTAAAAGGGCTCGATGCTGGCGACATGGCGTCGGAGCTCGGGGTCGGCCTTGCCGAGAATATCTGGTAATAATCGTAACTGGGAGGTCGTGGGACCGAGATTGGGGAGCATGAAGTCGCGGATGCGCAGGACGGAAAGACGGGAGACGCATGGAGCCGCCCAAGCGGGTGTGAGGACCAGGAGGAAGACCTGGCATATGTCGTGGAAGCCCTGGAAGTATGATAGGAATGGGTGTCGACGAAGAACCTGGCGTATGAGGTCTGATAGCTGTGAACGGCGGCTTTCGAGGGCTGCGTCGGAGAGGTCTGGGTTGGACGGTCAGCCTTTCGCCTACATGTAGCATTAGCAGAACGATACTTGCCATTGGGGTAGTAGACGAATGAACGGTTGACGTCTAGCTGGACTTGTTCTTCGTCTCCGTGGCGGGGAAGATCTTTCCATTTTGCGTCTAGAGCAGCGTCGGCTGGTAGAGCTTCGTTGGCTAAATCAGTCAAGGGAGGTGGAAGCCCCAAGAGGATCGGCCCTGAACGTGACGAGGTTTGGGGGTCAGCAACGCACGTAGACAATGACTGAATAGACATGATTGGGTGCAAGGGCGAGGGAGAAATAGGGCCATGGCTGCGCTTACATGCTGATTTGCGGAGCGCATCCGTCAAGAAGCCTCCGCGGGACTCTGCGAGGGCCTGGAGCTGGGTGACATCGCGAGCTTCGCAAGCTGCGCGAATGTCGTCGTGCTTCTTGACTTGGACGGCGTCCTTTTCGTCGAACTGCGACTCGCCCAGGACATCCTCTCTATCGCTATTGCTATTGTTCTCGCCATCGCTGATGCGATCCGGGTCAGCGGCGTCCATTGCGTGTACAGACCGGCCTGCGGTATACGGGTGCTCTTTGGTGGTTCTGCATGATGAGTGGTAGCACCGAGCTAGCTAGGGGAGCTTGCGTGTGACGCGAATACACACGTGGAGTGCAGCCCACCTACCCAGGCCTACAGTAGTAGGTAGGTAGCCAGGCTCCAGGTGTCCGCCAAAAGGTACCTATGTGTTCGGGGTAATAAGGTACAGGGTACTCCGTAGTCCGCGCTGGCTTAAAGTAGCTAAGGCAAGTAGGGACGGTACAGTGGGTTTGTGGAGAGCTGGCCGTCTACGGCGGGCGGCGAGTTGACCGAGCGGAGCTCCTGCTCCTCTCAGTCTAGTGAGGGCGGCGCTAAAATGTACCTTGGCGAGGAACGGAGTTCGGGGAATTCGCAACGCGACCGTCGATGTATTATTTAGTGAACGTCTTAGTTCGACGTGTATGGCCAAGCGGCCAGGGTTGGGGGAATAGCTGGCCCAGGCTCATATACACTACTCGTAGAATCAATATGAAGTAGATTCAGATGTACTGTATCATTTCACAGCAGAAGTATTAATACCTTGATTGTTGAATGGAAAAAAAAAAAAGGCATCCAGTATATGAAAGCACGGTTTATAGGGTAAGCTGCTGTGTAGCAGTCATGATGGGAGCATTGGTTGAGGGTGGTCTCAGTCAGGAATAGCTTCTCTGCTGTCGTATTGCTTTTACGGGGATTCAGGGTTAATGATACAATACTACGTTCTAGTTGCTGGGCATAGGAGTTTGTGAAACAAGGTCCTTCATCATTGCACTTTATGTGTAACAGGATTCGCCAATTACACCTGTTGGTCCACAACTCTGACGTTCAGCTCCCCATTCACACCCACGTCGTATTGATATTAGTTTGTTTCTCGTTTCTGAGCTTACAAGTTCAGCCTTTAAAATCATATACTCGCAAGAGCAAACCTCAAGAGCCACAGTCCCTGACAAATCCGCTCATTTGACCCCAGTTTCTGCAGCACACGCTGTGTGTATTGGTGGCTCAACTTTGCTGCCAAGGAGACGGTGCCCAGTGTTGCAAGCTAATTAAAGAACAAGACTGGTGCATCACACCAAAATCAATAGCCAGGCTTCACACGAAGGATTCTTGCCCACCATTGCGGATATTATCGCTCGCAGCGCCCTAATTCCGCTTTTTTTATAGGCTCCCATTCCTATTTTGTCTGCTGGCTTGTTTTCTAGTCTTTTTAATTCTTTTCTTCTCTTTGTCCCATTTAGAAGAAAGATATATTCAAAAGAAAGTTGCCGAAATAGGCACGCGGCGGGAGCTGTGGATCGCCCAAGCTTGGCAACCCCCAAGTGGCATCGGGCGAGTTTTGTGACAGGTCAACTTCAACGTTGGAGCTCTGCGGGCCAAAAATAAGCTACGAACCCGACCTGCCGGCGCTTTCTGGGTCTCATCCATGCCCGTGGGCCGAGATTCCGACCTCTTTATGTACGGTGGGAGAGCGTTTCTGTTTGTGTATTTACGAGAAAGGTGGATTAGGGATGGATGGTGTAGGACCTCTTTGGCTCTTGCATTTTGAGCGTCCATTTCAGTATCCAGTTAAAAATCTAAAGCCATCACGGAACCGAACCGGTCGGGAGCGAAAACCCGACCGGTGCTTTCTCTGGTGGACTCTGCAATATATTCGAGAACCAGCGCAACAGCAGGAGTTTCGGTTATAGTTTGCTCAGCTTTGGAAGTAAAGCGAATGAGCAATATAATTCTATTTATACATACCTTGCCGTGTAAAGACTTGGCGTTGCTTCTTGAAATGGTCTGCGTCGGTGTCCTGTCAGCCATCAATAGCCGTCATTCGCCGTTGGTTAAGCCATCTATTCAGTAACGGCGTCAGCTAGAGAGCCGTCTAATGCAGAAAAGTCTCCTACCAATGGGCCTAAACACCCAATCAGGGCCAGCTTGCTGCTGCCTGTTTGCCTTGCTGCACGGTAATCAAACTGCCGACACGTACAAACTAAAACCACATGGAGTGCTCGACCCGGTTTGGAGACTAACAAGCCTGGCTCGGGAATGGAATGCCGTTGCTGCTTCGGCCCTACCTGAGCCTTTTCCTTTTTCAGCGCCTCTTATTTAGCTACCTTTCGGTCACCGGTCTTTGCTTGTGCTCCAGTCCTGAGTTTATCAGTTGCTAATGGCACGCCATGAGCCGATCAGGTTCATGCCGAGCCCCTCCTTGAAGCTCACTCTAGGCGCCTTAGCTTCCCTACTGACATGGAACCCCTGCCCCGACGTGCTAATGCGTTGGTCTAAAAAGTATACGGGTAGGCCGCCACAAACATTAGCCACTTGTTTCGACTGGTTAGCTGGGCGCGAGCGGATAGAGGCGCAATCAGCGTCTCAACTGTTGCTATCCATCAACGCCCTTGACGTTGAGATCTTATCAGATACGGAGCACATAAATACCAAGCTGCAACCTTCTCGTCGCGAACTGGTAGCGCCCCAATGAAAGGAAAACGCCCTCAAAGGCCCAGGATGGTGGCTTCGGTTCCTTTGGTGGGAGGTGGCTTGTGTCCAGGGTTTTGCAAACTCGACAACCCAACGGACAAGGCAAGGGTCCGATGCCTAGAAAATCGGTAAGCAACAGAAATCTACGAGTATGGCTGTGGCTGTGGCTGTCAGCACACAGCAATTTGGTCAATCTCGTCGAGCAAAGCCTTGGATAGCGGCATCGTTGTATCAGCACGGTGCTGCACGAATTAACAAGGCGTGAACTTCAACCTCTATGGTAATGTTTATTTGAAACGCGAGATACTTGAACGCGTCTGAAGAAGAGGGAGTGCTGGGCTAGACTGCGTAATGCTTGTTTGGGCGTGCATAAGCAAAGATGTCGTTGAGGAGCAAGCAAGGATCTCGATAGTTGTTTGAGTCTAGAACTTCCACAAGCCAAATGACATGCTGCGTATGCATCATGCGATTCGCTTTTGTATTAACAAAAAAGATCTGCACGGGAGTCGTCTGGTAACGATGGAGCAAAAAGTAAAAAGTAAGTAAGGGCCGTCCGCCAAGAATGCTTTCAGCCCAGGCGTTGCAGCTGATCGAAAGCTTAGAGCCTTTAATCTTGGTATGCAAACACCTTGTCAAGCCATTGTATGTACGTATGTCTGTACTTAAGTAAGGGTTTCCACATATGCAACGGCACCGTTTCAAAAGGCCCGGAATGGGAGACAAGACACAGGACAGGACAAGCGCTTCAACCAGGGGGTCCCAGCAAATCTGAGAGTGCCACAGTGCTCTGTTGATCCTTTTCATAAAATCCACATCGACAGAGAGTGTTGAATTGGTAGCTGCAGGGAAACCAGGGCAGAGCTTTGGCTTGGAAATAAACCCTATGCACGGCTACTCCGTAGAGAGACGGCGTCGGTCGCCCCGCGGAGTTGCAAACCTCGCAGCGGACTGCGGCGTTTGCCAGACGTGGTGGAAGAGACGAAATGGTGTGCCTGGATACCCACCATGGGCCGCAAGACGACGCTTTTACTGGCTGCATAAGGCATTTGAGCGAGCCCGGCAGACGGGGCCCCTACTCGTACCGTTTTGGTGATCCGCAGGTTCGCAACGAGTGTGCAGGGTTGACAGTGACCTAGTGAGGCTAGCGAGGGAGCGAGAAAGAGGCTTTTGTGCTGGTCGGGTTTGCCGTTTGACGCTGGCGTTGCTGCCATGAACACCCTCCACCCGTCAGCCATCTGTGGCCGGATATTGTGTAGCAAGTTGCTTCGATGCCAGAAAAGAAGAAAAGGAGGGCGAGAATAGGGCCAGCATGCCTCTTTAGGTAGGCTTAGACACCACTTCAATTCTGAGCCCAAATGGTACCAGAGGACCTGAATTCACTGTATAATTAGCGTAGCTACTCAACCAGTAATACTCCGTATACGTACTGCTAGTGGAAATAGAGGGCAGCTACACTACGGGAAACAACGCGTCACGGTGCCTAGTTCCCGCCACATTTTGGCTTCTTTGTCACCTGCAGATATATTCGTGAGCTGATAAGCAGTGGTACTATTCTTGTAGCGGGATTCACAACCGCGCTAACACGAGTAGCAAAGAAACTGGTTCACCCGTTCACCTGGCGGCTGAAAGGCGAGACAGGGGTGGTGTAGAGGGCTTCTCCACGAGGCACGAGGCACGAGGTGCGAGTTTGCGGCGGTGGACGGTGAAAATCCGCTAACAATAAGCGAGGTGCTTGGTACTCCGTACAATTAGTACTAATGTAATCAGTACTCGTAGAGATGAGTGGACGCAACATGACCGTATGCCTGCTACTAGATAATTATGTACATGTGCATATCCACTGCCCACCATGGTAGATAGGGAGTAAGTAGTCCTGCCTGCGCCAGTCGTAAATGGCCTGTTGGTGTAAGGCAAATTTGAAGCTTGGATGAAGCATGACACGCATATCATGCACCCCAGTAATAACATGATATAAAGAGTTGCTCGGAGATGGGAGAGTGAGAGAGAGACAGACAGGAGCCAACACCACTGCGTTTTAGGATACGAGTACGAGCAAGGCCAACGCAAACGAAACGATGGCTCAAAGACGAATTGAAAAAGCAGGAGAGGGAAAAAAAAAAAAAAAAAGGACCAAGAGTAGGAGTCACAAGAGAAGAGATATGAAAACCAAGCACCTTTATCACTCCTATGCCGGGATCCAATCCAACAGCGACATGATGTTTCTGCCTGTTTTGCTCCCCTCCAACCCGTACTTCCACCTGGTGCAAGGCTGCCCAACAAAGAGGCTGGCGCAGTCGTTAACTGTCAAGCCTCTGCCGACCCCGTTTGGGGTTGAAGAGTTGCCCTTGGCGCGCGCCACTGGAGGCCCCGGTAGGCTCTGATAGGTGTTTCCTGGCGCCCCACGCTACCTACCCTCACTACTCGTAGGTCAGGTCGGTAAAGGTAATGCCTGGTATTATACCTCCCAATAATAATACCCGGCCGCCGAACAGGCTAGTAAGTAGAAGACTTGGGCCCAAGGTACTATGCCTATTATGAAGTAGCACCTACCTTACCTAGTACCCAGTACCCGGGCGCCGGAGGATAGTAGAGTACCTAGTGCCTTGTGTTGGTAGGCAGTCTGGCCACCACTCTCAACTACCCACGGAAATAATTAGAAAACACTACTACTACCTTGGTGGCAGCCCAACCTGGAGCCTCTGTTCTAGTCTAGTGAGGCTAGTACTGTAACAACGCTTGCTGGTTTGTCCCAAGAAGAAAAGCGTGCTAATAAGCCCTTGCACACACCGCTGCGATAACGCCGGTGCCTCGGTGTACAATACGCAGCCAAGGTACACTTCCTACTACGAGTAGGTAGGCACGTCATCCACCAGTACATACCCACCTACTACAGGTAGGTAACTCAAGAACAAAAGGTAATACTGGGTATTTACGACGTAGGTAGCGCCCAATTTAGTACACAGTACATACCCTAATTACTTACTTACCTGCTACGATCACGCCTGGAGGGTACCTACCTACTTACCGATGTCCTGTTACGGTAGTCGTAGTCATACCCAGGTACCCACCACAGCCATGAGCTATTACCAGTAAGCTCCATACCCTACGACGTGCCTCCATACCAACCTGCCGACTGTACCCTTCGAGTTTCCACCAAAGCTACAGGCAACTCCCTGCCGTCAACAAACTGCACCGTTCTCAGGTATCGGCCTCACGACAGATGGAAATCCCTCTTCTCTTGATTCCGGAGCATCTCTTCAGATCAACACGCAGAGTTTAAACCACTCTGCCGCATTCAACACCACCAAGCAAAGCAAAATACCACCTTGAGCGGCCTTCCGTCACTATCACGCCCGCCAAAAACACGCAAACAACCTCAACGGAACACAGCATTATCCTGGGTCTCGTGTCAAGCTTCCTTGTCATCTGACACCAAGCCGCACTGCTTTTGTCCACGTTGGAGCCTGATATTCTCTACAGACGTATAGAAGCTACCACTCTTTCGACATTCTCCCCGGGCACTACTCACAAGGAAATCTACCGCTGATGTCCCAGGCTTTTGTTTATTGACCGATAAATGCCTTGGTACCACCGGAAAATGCGATCCAGCTGCAGGAACCCTTCTCCGTCGACACTTTGCTCCATTCAATAACGAAAGAGGGCAAACCGCACACATTGCTGGTACTCTGACAGCACTTTTAGCCTTTGGCCTTTGTTACTGCTTGCCGCTAGCCAACCGCTTACTCGTCAAGTAATGGTCTCGCCGCTATGGCGTTTCAAACGAACGTACTTCGAGACGGCCAGTGGGTTACCGAAACGGTAGACCTCCAAGCCGCCCTCCGCGCCTCGGCTGCCGAGAAGCCAGCTGGTACTCCCGTCCCAGAGCCTCCTGTTTGCGGCATCTTGACCAAAACAATCGTCGAGAGTCCCATTACTCGCTGGATCCTACCCGTTTGCCTGCGGTCCAGAAACAACAAGGATGTCGCCTTCATCGGTGTAAGTTTTTTTTTCCCTTTCAGCGCTCCCGCAGCTACAGCACGGTTGGCAGTGAAATGCCTTCCATCAGGGCCTTTTACGCTACACCATGTTGTTTAGATGCATTGCCTCTTTCCTCCGCATACCTTTGACTCACCCTTCCTTTTCCCATCGTTAGGATCATTTTGTGCAGGTTAGCGAACTTCGCAGGGATGGACAGGTGCACGAAGTTCTCAGGCACAAGGGCTTTGGTCATCGTATTCGCAGCGCCGCCGTCATTGGCGTTGGTAACCATGGCCTTGCCGACGACCCTGAAGCTGGCCTGGTCAAGTCAGAGGACGATGCAGACATCAACGTGCGAGAATCACCCAGTTTGATGGAAAAAGAGACATCACCTCCCATAATTCCCCCACAAATGCTTGTTTTAATGCTTGAGACCGGAGATTGCGTCTTTTTGTTTATACGAGAAACCATTGACTCCAAGCTTGAATTCGTCACAAGCAGGTACTCTCTACCGAAAAGGATCCCATATATTGGCCACCACTTGGCAGTAGACCCTTCCTCGCGATACCTGGCCGCATCTACACCGGAAGGCGTCCTTGTGGTCTACGAGCTGCTGTCTCGAGACACGATGAGTGAGCAGTATCGCCGAAATGGTACTTTTAGCGCTGTCAAATCGACGCGAGTCCGAATGATACAGGGTGTAATCCATAAAATGGACTTTCTCTATCCCCGGCCCGAAGACGAATGCCACATCATTCTCCTCCTCATTGTTGTCCGACGAGAAAGGCGCCTGGCCGACCCCGTGTCGCGAATGGTAACCTACGAATGGGAGTGCGGTGATAGCCTGAAGAGCGTTCTTGCTGAAGAAAAGTCGGGAAATCGTCTTCCCAACGAACATCGAATGCCCATGCTCATGATTCCGCTAAAGTTTAAGAATGCCTTCTTCGTCGTATCTGATGCCAACATCGGCGTCGTTAAATACACACTCTCTGGGACCCCCGAATTCGAGCGTCTCGCGTACGATACGCCGCGGCGCACATTACTGCATCATGGTACCGAAGACCCGTTTTGGACTGCTTGGGCACGTCCGTTTCGTAGGAGCAAGTATTTTGAAAAGACAGACATCATCCTCCTGGCGCGTGAGGACGGTGCTATTATCCACGTTGAAATTGACGAAGCCGAGCTGGTTCCATCTGTCATCAATGTCGGCTGTCTCGACACCAACATAAACACCGCATTTGCCACATCATACGATAGGTTTTCGGACGTACTTATCATCGGTGGTGATTCTGGCCCCGGAAGTATTTGGAAGGTAAGCCTCTTTGGACTGCTATTGGCTGATTTTCTGTATTAACAGTCAGCTTTAGCTTGCGCCTCGCACCGATCTCGAACAAGTTAGCGTCATACCTAATTGGTCTCCCGTGGTTGACATGGCCACGACACATGAAGCTAGCGTTGTTACGACTAGTGGAAAGTCAGCCCGGGAAAAACTACCTTTGAGCCTTCGGAGGCCAGAGTCGATATTTACTGCCTCTGGACGCGGGTTGAAAGGGAGTGTAACGCAGTGGCGCTGGGGCATTCAGGCGAGAATCGGTCTCGATATTGAATCGGGAGAGCCCATTCGACAAGCTTGGATTTTTCCTATCCAGACAAATGGAAGTACCGCATTACTAGGTATACTTGCGCTGCCACACTCATCCCTTGTCCTGCAGTTTGCAAAAGACTTTGGCCAGGTTCAAGCCGTGGAGACGGAAGATACAGCGTTGGATTTGTCTACGCGAACCCTTTTTGCAGCGCAGTGTGCGTCAGGCGGAATTGTCCAAATTACGGAGTCCTACATTGCCGTCTCATCTCACGAAATAAAGTAAGACTCTAATATAAAAGGACTGAGTGAGGCAATAATTATCGTTTGGAAACTAACAAGCCTACAGTGTCAAGATCTCTATTGAAGATATCCTCGGAAGACCAGATGCAAATGCGGATAAAGCATCTTGGTTTGCAGGATTTGTGATCCTGTCTGTACAAGATGGAGACTCATCACAGGTGTACGTTCTGAAACATAATGAAGAAGGCTTTACAACCACCAATTCCTGGTCGGTTCCTGGAGAGACTACGTCTTTATGCATCTGCCGCGTATCAGGACAGTTCTGCGCCATAATTGCATCTGCAACTGATGCAAGTCCTGTTGTATCGATTTACTCGCTGCAAGGCGAGCTACTCATTCAAGAGGCAGTGTACAAGGAAGCTGGTCAGTTTAATTACGCCTTAGATTATTGAAAAATTGCTAATAGGCCCTGAGATAATTCAGACGGACAGAATGGCAAAGGTCATCTTGAAGCCGTCACGAGTACCTGCGCGGTCGATGTTGGTAGTGACGCGCCGATAATCCTATTTGGCACCAGGTGCGGTCATTTGGCGAGCATAAAACTCTCCGAACATACGTTGCAGCAAATGAGTTGGCACATAGAAAGGTTGGGTATCTCACCAGTCGAGGTATTTCCACCACCTACTAGCTTCAGTGGCGGCAAGTCGGCCTTTATCTGCTGTGACAACAACCTGATCATGTTGTCTGATTTCTCAGACAAGCATGGCCACTTTCAAAAGAAGCATATTGTGCTTCCAACCGACTCAAACGATCACTCCATGCCTTCGCCTCCCATTCACTCCATTTGCAGTCTTGACGAAAGCCTCTCAGGATACGATGGCCATATATCGTTACTTTTACTGGCAGGCTCTAGAATACTGATGACGGACATTTGGCCGCGTGTTGGCCATGTACCGCGTGCCATTCATCTTGATGGTACACCTACGAGAATAATCTATTCTCATACTTGGAACTGTATTGTGGTTGCACTATTGAAAGGTGATAAGCCCACCCTGGACTTTATTGATGCGGATACGGGAGAATCCATTTCTGATCCTTCAGACAAGGACAAGAACCCATCCGAATTCATATCAGGGCTTGGACACGCAGGTGACAGGGTATACGGCCTACACGAATGGCTTTATGTCAAGGACGGACGAACGTTTTCTTTTATCTTGGTGACGACGAAAGACGGCAGACTTTTGATTGTTTCTCCCAAGGAAGCAGAGTCAAGCTCCAGCGAAGGCCCGAGAAGGAAACTCAAGTATTGGACGAGGTACAAGAAATGGCTCGGGAAACCAGTTTATGCAGTTGTTGGGGATGACGATGGCCTCATATTCTGCGCCGACCGTACGCTACACTGGGAGGTTTTGGACCTGGCCGACAAAAAACTGAAACCAATGAAGGAGTACGAGCTAGATTCGCCTGCAACGTCACTTTGCATCGAAAACGGCAAGATATACGCCTTGACCATGACTAACTCTCTTGAGATTATTGACCACCGCACGAGCTTCGGGAGTGACATGGCTTTGCTGCATACAGACCAAGTTTCGAGGAGGACTGTGCACATGGTTGAAGTAGGGCATGGTGGGGACGACAGTCGACAATGGCCGCTGATGCTGTTGTCGGACTATCGCCGGGGGTTTGCAGGAGTCTGGATTCCATTCGGCCAGGACAACAAAGAGCTGCGGGCGGTGTTCGAAGGCGAGCTTCCAACATCTGTTCGAAGATTTGTCAAGGTGCGAAGCCGTCAACCTTGGATTGCAGGTTCCCGCACGCAGCGGTACGGAACAATACCCAGCGGCCCAGATGGAGCTGAGGTGGTTGGCGTTGCATTGGATGGCGCGCTGCTACACTTTACGCTGCTCAGCGTCGAGCTGTGGAGGTTCCTTTGTCTTATCCAGAACCTGGCTATCAGAAGCAAGACTATGCGGCAATTGACATCACAGTCGTCTTCGGAAAGCAGTGAAGACGATGAGATGGAGCTGGAGCCGCAGCTAAGCCCAAAGATGATGCACGTGGATGGCGACTTGCTAGAACGTTGCATGGAGGAGCGCAAGTTGGAGGCGTTGGTGGGGGATGGCGATGGCTTGGATTTGTTTTGTGAGTACCTGGACGATTTAGATGGGGGAAGCTACACGGACGACTTTCGAGATTTCACAGAAGACGTCGAGCGTCGTGGCCGATATTTTGAGGCGGCTTACAACGTCCTGGACTACTTGCTGGCCCCAGTGCTATAAGGGCTGATTGACGTGGGGTTGGTGATGACGACGTGGTTGGATAAGGGCAAACGCTTCATCAATATTTTATGCTTCCTTGCATAGTGCAAAGTCTGGTGGAAGGAAATTGCATTTACCTGCATCTCTACATATCTATACAGCATTAGCATGTGGCAGGCGCTGTGGGAGGGAATGGAGAATGACTTGAGGAGACGACGGTGTCATCTATATTGATTATAGGCGGATATTACTGATGTTATTTGACGGCCGGGCTTGCTAGACACCTAATGGAGAGCGGATTCAACCCGGTGGTAGCAGATGTGACTCATGTGTGACATGTTTGGGTAATACAGGGTTTGGCAAGGCTACAAATCCCTATACTACAGTACGGGTGGAAGAGAGCGGCCCAACAATCGTGCATACAGAGAGGTATATTGGCATGCGAGGCGACATTCATAGGTGGAGGGCACAATCTCGTACACAAGCAAAGTATAAAAAAAAGAAAAAAAGAAAAAAAATTGAAAAAGTTGGTGGGTGGGTTACTCATGTGTGCCCCGCTGCCACGGCGGACGGCACTGATGCAGTCATGACTGCAAGCACTAATTACTGCTTAATTACAGACGTAGTACTCGTAAACTAGGAACAGCTCGCACCTAACGAGGAGGTACTATACTTATGGCGGGACGGGTACTAAGGAACCACAATGGGTGAGCTGCCCCGCCATGGCACATACTTGCTAGCGTAACTCGTACAACTGCCCGCTACGCCACTTGGTGCGCTGCCCGACTCTCAACCCCACCTTGACGGCCAGCCAGCCCAAAACGACCGAAAGCAAAAGACAGAAAAAAACCACTGTAGCGAATTGAAGTGAAGAGGACGACGGTGGAACTAGGCCGTACTATTGAACCTTTGCCCGTGGAGAACCTCCCCCGATATAATCCCATCTTCCTCCCGTTAACCACCTCCCGTCTTTCTCGTCACCATCCCCCGACACTCTCGACACGGACAAGAGACGACGGCGACGGCGACGAAGACGACGATTTTACGACTTTTTTTTTCTTCTTCTTGTCCTCTTCTCCCACCTCCCTTCGCCTCAACGAGAACCACCCCACCTCTCCCCGGGGCTTAAGCAATCGAGATGCCGCCCAAGAAGAAGGGAAACAAGAAGGCCCAGGACGACTGGGAGGCCGACCTGGGCGAGACCATTGCCCCGGCCAATGCCGGTGGCGATGCCCAGGCCAACGGCGACGACAATGGCGATGGCGACGACGACGATGCCGCCGGTGGTGGTGGCCTGATGGCCCGCCTCCGCAAGAACAAGGAGAAGCGCAAGAACAAGGGCCTCGACAACGACTTTGTTGAAGGCGAAGACGCTCCTGGTGCCGACGCTGACGATGCCGCCAATGTCCAGGTCGCCGAAGAGGCCACCATGGATGACGAGTTTGCCCTGCCCGCAAAGAAGGGCAAGGGTGGCAAGGGAAAACAGGAGCCCGCAAAGCCGGCCGCCGCTGATGACGACGAAACGGGCGAAGGCGGTCGTATGCTGACAAAGGCCGAGAAGGAGAAGCTCAAGAAGGAGCGTGAAAAGCAGAGGAAAAAGGAGCAAGCTGCCAAGAAGAAGACCACCACTCCCGCAAAGCCTGAGCCCGCGAAGCCGGCTGCAAAGGAGACTCCAGCTGCTGCTCCTGCTGCCGAGACGCCTGCTGCCCCAGCTGCCGACGCTGGCGGCAAGAAGAAAAAGGTCCCCGCACACATTGCCCTCATCCAGAAGCAGCAGGAAGAGCTTCGCCGCCAAAAGGAGGAAGAGGAGCGCGCGATTGCCGAGGCCAAGGCCAAGGCTGACGCTGCTGACCGCGAGGCCGAAGAGGACCGACAGCGCAGAGAAGAGGCCAAGGCCCTCAAGAAGCAAAAGGAAAAGGAGCGAGTAGAGCAGCTCAAGAAGGAGGGCAAGTTCATGACCAAGGCCCAGAAGGAGGAAAAGGCCCGCAATGAGCGCAAGTTGCAGCAGATGCTTGCCGCTGGTATCAAGGTCGGCCCTCAAGAAGAGGGTGGTGAGCGCGAGACCAAGAAGAAGGCTCCTGAAGCTAAGAAGCGCAAGGGCAAGATGGAGCAAAAGGTAAGATGATATTGAATACCTACCTACCTGCTTGGTAGAACCATGGAAGAGGAAACAGAAATTCGCTAACTTGGAGCTTCTCGCACAGGCCGACGAAGAGGCTGCATTGGCTGCTGCGGCTGAGAGAGCCAGAATCCAAGCCGAAGAGGCTCAAAAGAAGGCCGAGGAGGAAAAGGCCGCCAAAGAAAAGGCCGAGGCCGAGGCCAAGAAGGCTGCCGAAAGCGACATTGAGGACGATTGGGAGATGGCTGCTGCTGAAGACGACGACGTCAAGGATAGCTGGGACGCCGACAGTGACGAAGAGGAAGAGAAGAAGAAGGCTGTCGCTGCCGCTGCCGCCACAGAGACAAATGGAAAGGAACTCCCTTCACGGCCTAAGCCATCAGAAGAGGATGAAGAGGCGTCGGAAGAGGAGGAAGATGAAAGCGACTCCGAAGATGAGTCCGAAGAGGAGCTGTCCGTTGCCAAGCAGGCTGAGGCTCAGCGTAAGAAAGAGGGCGCCGAGCGCCGTGAAAAGGCTCACCAAGCTGCCATGGCTGCGCGCTCCAAGGATAACCTCCGCTCACCTATTTGCTGTATTCTCGGTCACGTCGATACTGGCAAGACGAAGCTGCTTGACAAGATTCGCCAGACCAACGTCCAAGAGGGCGAAGCTGGTGGTATCACTCAGCAGATTGGTGCCACCTACTTCCCTGCCGACGCCATCAAGCAAAAGACAAACGTCGTCAACCAGGACGGCTCGTTTGAGCTCAAGGTACCTGGTCTGCTGGTCATTGACACGCCTGGTCACGAGTCTTTCTCCAACCTGCGATCTCGTGGTTCGTCTCTCTGCAACATTGCCATTCTGGTTGTCGATATTATGCACGGTCTTGAGCCCCAGACCCTCGAATCCATGCGTCTCCTCCGTGACCGCAAGACTCCTTTCATTGTCGCCCTGAACAAGATTGATAGATTGTTTGGCTGGAAAAAGGTCGACAACAATGGCTTCCGGGAGAGTATGACTCTGCAGAACAAGTCGGTCCACAACGAGTTTAAGAAGCGCCTGGACGAGACCAAGCTGGCCTTTGCCGAGCAAGGTTTCAACTCTGAGCTGTACTATGAGAACAAGTCCATGTCCAAGTTTGTCTCGCTTGTGCCGACATCTGCCCACACCGGTGAAGGTATCCCCGACATGCTGAAGCTCATCCTGCAGCTCACCCAAGAGCGCATGGTTGGCTCTCTCATGTACCTGTCCGAGGTCCAGGCTACTGTTCTCGAAGTCAAGGCCATTGAAGGTTTCGGTATGACCATTGACGTCATTCTTTCCAACGGTATCCTCAAGGAAGGCGACCGTATAGTACTGTGCGGTACAGAAGGACCCATCATAACAAACATCAGAGCGCTCCTGACGCCGGCGCCTCTGCGTGAATTGCGTCTCAAGTCTCAATACGTGCATCACAAGGAGGTCAAGGCTGCCCTTGGTATCAAGATCAGTGCTCCTGGTCTTGAGGGTGCCATTGCCGGTTCGCGCCTGATGGTTGTCGGCCCTGAGGATGATGAAGAGGACATTGCCGACGAGGTCGAGTCTGATCTTGCCAACCTGCTCAGCCGTGTTACCAAGTCTGGCCGTGGTGTAAGTGTCCAGGCCTCCACTCTGGGTTCGCTGGAAGCTCTGCTGGACTTTTTGAAGGAATGCAAGATTCCTGTAGCCAATGTCGGTATCGGCCCTGTTTACAAGCGCGATGTTATGCAGTGTGGTATCATGTTGGAAAAGGCACCCGACTACGCCATCATGCTTTGCTTCGATGTCAAGGTTGACAAGGAAGCACACGCATATGCCGAGGAGCAGGGCATCAAGATTTTCACCGCCGAGATTATCTACCACTTGTTTGACGCCTTTAACAAGCACATGGCCCAAATGCTGGAGAAGAAGAAGGAAGAGTCCAAGATGTTGGCTGTGTTCCCCTGCGTGCTCAAGCCCGTGGCCGTTTTCAACAAGACGGGCCCCATTGTGGTTGGTGTCGATGTTGTCGAGGGCCAGCTCAAGATCAATACCCCCATTGCGGCTGTAAAGACGAACCCAGTAACCGGCGCCAAAGAAATTGTCAAGATGGGCAGAGTGTAAGTTTGCTTCCACCCACATGCAATATATTCTTACGCAACAAAATCGCTAACTTTTCTCGCTTTTAGAACATCCATTGAGCGTGAGCACAAGCAAATCCCCGTCTGCAAAAAGAACCAACCGTCGGTAGCCGTCAAGATTGAAATGGGCAGCAACCAGCCGACATACGGCCGCCACCTCGAAGAGTCAGATACGCTGTACAGCTTGATTTCGCGCGCCAGCATCGACACGCTCAAGGAATACTACCGCTCTGAGGTGTCGAATGATGAGTGGCAGCTAATCATTAAGCTGAAGCCGTTGTTTGACGTCAACTAAAACTCAAGACCAAAAACAAGTCGTCATGGATTTCTTATCTTTTCATTTCCTTTTCTCTTTCACCTTTTGGTTTTTAGTTTAATGTGAAGGTTGTCTATTTTGCTTCATTGTTTTCTTGTTGGCTCTTTTGTTGATATGCTCTTGAGACTTACATGTGAAATTAAAAAGAATTTTTAAAAAAGAAACGAAAACCAATCACTGTGCAGAACATGTTGAGATCTATGGGCAATTGAAAAGAGGGGGGGGGGGGGGGGGGGGGGGGGGGGGGGGGGGGGGGGGGGGGGGCGGGGGGGGGGGGGGGGCGGC